>BMAO01038725.1:0-25114 GCA_019973975.1 Trichonephila clavata | reverse complement strand
GAATTACACTTTCCAATGCTTCAGATTGGATGATATTGTATCCAGCTACCTGTGCTCCATTCAATCGCCTTCCACAGATTTTCAATTGAATTGAGTTACGGTGATTGTGCAGGCCAAATAAGGATGTCAAAGTTTTACCATGCTCTTTGAATTATCTACGAGCAATTCCAGTTGCATGACAAGGGGCTTTGTCTTGCTGAAAGTATCCATACCCCAAGGTACCACATTAACATAACAGGATCTACTTCATCTGAGATAACACGTAAATACTCTTGGCATTCAGAAGTTGTTCCCTAAGAATCAAAAGACCGATACAATACAAAGAATACATCTCCCAACCCATAATATTGCCCCCACCAATTTGAAGATATGAGTCAATGCAGGTGGGATCCGTGCTTTCGTTCTTTTTTGCCCATAACTCGCACCCTGCCATCTGCATGGTGTAGTTGAAAAATGCGATTCCTTGGACCATATGACCCCCTTTTTAGTTATGTGCAGTCCAATCCTTGTGCTCCTTTTGAAATAGAGACGTCTGCTTTTGTTAAGGATGACAGTAGTGTCTTTCGAACAGATTGTTGGCTACAATAGCTGTGATTGCTTTTTGATTGAGATTTCCCCTTTTTGAAGTACTGTTGCTGTTCTGTTGGATTGGACAACGTTCGAATTCTTTTCGATCGAGAATTCAGTAGTCTGTGATGACCTCGATCTAACTTTGAGACCCGGTTTTCTGAGTCATAAACCACTCTCTGTAAACATTAACAACTACTGCCCTCGAATCTTTCACGAGTGCAGTCATTTTGCTGCTACCAACGCTTCGAGCTTCTACAAATTTTTTAGCGTACTCACTCAGTAAAATCATATTTTTTACTAATTTCTTCGCAAGTAACACAGAGAAATTGATGTTTTACTATTTTTGAATTTCCTGTTAATAGCTATCTCGCCCTCCAGCGGCAAACAACGTTAAGCTATGACTAATCTCCGTATAAGTGTCAAGTGGTCATAATAATTTGACTTCTCAGTGTTCATACTACTTTATTTTCCAATTGTGTTCTACAAAAATCATTAATTATAGAAAGTATTCCGTGAAATCAAAAATGTTAAAAGTCATTGGTCTAATGTATTATAAATTCAATTAATTCAAAAGAAATTAAATTATTTCGATTCAGTCCTTTTAATTTAATTTTAATGAGTACTTAAATAAAATAACCCAGTCTTGAATTTTATATAATCAGCTTAAATCAAATTCCAGTTGTTGAAAACATTTTAAAATTTCTTTCGCTTTTAGTTGGAATCATGGTATTAATATTACAAAAAGATTGTAAAATAAGACTTTTATTTCACATTTTAAAGCTTTTCTAATTAAATACTTATTTTAATTTTGAAAATTTGCGCCTTGTCTGAAGTATTGAAATTCATAAGGCACTTAATAAAAAGATAACATAATAATAGGATGACCGTATACATTAAGTCTTTGCTCTATTGATATGTTAATATGCTTTTGTAGATTTAAATACAACGTAATGAAAAAAAAATCCAAAGTCTTAAAAATTCACGTAAATTCTTTTTGTAAATACTTTTCATTTCTAGTTAACTTTCTTAAGCATACAAACAGACGATTCATATAAAGTGATAACAAATGGGAATCTACCCAAAATATTGATTGTATTATCGGATTCAAGCTCTTATAATTTTATTAATTTTTCAAAACTTATAGATTAAAATAAATTATAACGTTACTGCCTTTAGATATTAATTTTCACACCTAGATAATCATCTTTCAACTTATAATCTCCTATTATTAATTTTTTTATCTCGAAATTGGTTGATTTTTGATAAAAATAAACACGAATAAAATATTTTCGAAATCGTAAAGGTATTACGAACTTGGGGATGCTTGGACTGCGGATTATTCAATTTGAATTTACAATTCAGTGGCGTAACGGAGAATGTTAGCTCCCCCTGCAAAACCGGTTGCGTCAGTCAGGCTTTGGAGCTCCCAATAATCCGCCCCCCCCCCGTGATGCGGGATTGCGGAGGTGTATGTTACATCACTGAAACAATTTTAACACAATATATCTTTGTTGGGGAGAATTTACTACGTTTTTTTTTCGAGTATTGTTTATTTATATAGAATTGTCGAATATTCATTAGTTTATATTTTTAATTTTGATCAAAAGGTATGTAGTTTTTCCTTTATATTTCGTAATATTTATTATTTTTTACTGGCCCAATGTATTTGTGTAGTCTATGAATACAAAAATACAATTCCACTTTGGATAATTTAATTTTAACGTAAAAATTGTCGTCGAATAATACAATTTATTATCATGGAATATTTAATCAGTAGTTGTTTCTTGAATTTTCCTCACTAAATCATTAAAAAAAAGTCATAATCTAGTTTGGATTTCTTCATGCTCAGATTAAATATTCAATACATTAAAGTAGTTAAAAAGTCATTTAACAGAATATCTAAGATGCGCAATTATTTTACAATAGGAAGTATAATTAAACTGATATAATTACAATATGCATACGTTTCCAAAATCGAAATATTTACTTTTTTGACGTTCTTCAGAATGTAGAGCTGAAATCTTTTCATTGATGAGATAGATGAAACAATTATAATGTCCCGAATTACAAATGTGATTTTAACTATTAAACCAAGAAAAGATAATAAATCAATAATAATAAACTTGTACTTAGTTAAAATTCTAAAATCTCTCTTTTACTCATTGTAAGACAGCTTTGCTGAATTGATGGATTTAATTAACATGTTTCATGCGAGAAAAAAAATCTTATTGAAGAGTTACGGAGTGCTACAAAACGTAAAAACAATAAAACGCATTTAAAGTCATTCTTTTTTCATTTTTTACCAGTTTTTTTTAAACAGGAGCAAATACTTTAATTCATTAATAATTATATTTTTAAAATATATGTAATCTGTGTGCTGTAACATTGTAACTCTTGGACCCGTGATGAAACATTTGAATTTTAAAATAGAAAGTTAAATTGATTTTGAAATATTCATCGCAAAAAAGGAGCAATAAGATAACAGTTGTTCTACCTTTATCAAGAAGTTATGATTTAGGTATGTTATCTTGAATCAATACATGTTATAAAACATGGACACATGTATTTTTAATACATATATTAAATGTGTTTAATTTATTATTGAATTTCTATTTAGTAGAGTAAGAAATAATAAATGAAATAGTGATTCAACTAAAAAACTAAATACTTAAAAAGAAAAAATATACAATATCTTCAATTTTTAAACGTTTTGATTAAACATATGAATTCTTGCTTCTTCTACAAACAAAAATCTCCAAAATTCCTTATTTATTTCTAAAATAGATAAATGCAATTTTTTCCAGTGACCTTTCACCTTACTCTGGTTGAAGTGGTGTGGAAGTTTAGAGAATAGAGTATCAACTCATGCGTCGTCCTCATCATTTGACCACGCTTTATGACTAAGAGATCTGCCACCATTAACCCTCGTATTACTTCAAAGAAGGCAACGAACTTTATTACTCAATCATATAACTCCGAGATGAAATTACAGCCAAAGTACAGTAATTAACACAAAAACGCTTAAGACGAAATATCGGTTAACACGAAATAATACAACGGTCCCGACAAACGACAATGTGTTTTCTTACATTTCCCCCGAAACACGAAACGAAAATCGCTTAACACGAAAAGATTTCCCTTCTGGGAATGAACAAAATGCGTAAAACACCAGCTATGTGGGTTCATCATGGAAAGAATTCGTTGTGGTATTTGATGATAAAGTGTGTACAGCCCCGATTATGGCAGACAAAGACATTTTGGAGCTTGCTCAAAGCTCAAAAAATATCATTGATGCAGATTTTAATGACAAAAATAGGATGAATAATGCAGCTCCTGATCCCACACCATACGAAATGAGGAACATCATGAAAAGTATGCGCAGTTATTTGGATGCATATTCCAATGGTGAAATGAATAACAAAATAGATGATACCGAGCAATGTGTACACAATTTGATACTAAAAACCATAATGCAAAGAAAAATATCAGATTATTTTCAAAAACCCAATAAATGGTTGTTTTTCAAAATTTAGAAAACTGTATATTAAATTTCATTGGTTTAATTGATTTTTATTAAATACATGTATATACATTCCATGTCAATAAAATGTACTTTAATAAACTTAATTTTGTTGAATATATGATTCTTTCTTGGAATATAACTTAACTAGTAATTCTTTTACACTAACAAATATTTCAGTCCCTTTAATTTCGTGTTAAATGATTTTCACTGTATGTTAGAAAAGAAAGTAGTTAACGTGAAGTGGACTTTATAGAAAGCAAGTCTTTCCTTGCAAAGGTATAGGTAAGATTGGTGAGCACACAATCCCAGGAGAATCCGAGGGATTGCGTGTGGTCAGTTTCAAGGGTGTGGCTCGTAGCCTGATCGGATGATTCGCTTGGTAAGATCTCTACAGATATATGGACCATACAGAATTTAATTACTCACTTAATTTTTAGTCCTTTGTGGATAGTTAGGTATAGGGCTACTGAATTGACACGATAATGCAAGAGGAATTACGATTTTGATTTTAGATTTCTTAGAAAGATATTTTTCTTAAATGAATAAGATATTTTAACAGAGTTATTTAGTTATAACATAAAAAAAAACCGGCTGCGTTCTGTTTAATATATAATCTTATGTTATCTGATTTGTCTTTCTCTTCGTTGTGTATAAAAGGAATTTAAAATAAAATCACTTAATTGTTTTGGGGATATAATTTTAAAGTTATTTTTTTTTTCTTTGTAATTAAGAAATCTAAGTCCTTAAAGTGACTGCTTTCGGACCCATGATTTTGATAGCGCATAAATGAATACTTTTTTGGTATTAGTGCAGTTAAATTAGAATATACTTTTAAAATATTTTTTAGAATACTATTACCAGAAAACCTTATTTAAATGCAAACTTTGGCAAACAATGAAAGAAAGAATGGCAGATTTTAAAACATTCTCTTTGATGAAAAAATATTCTATAATAATAATATTTTCTTTATATATAACTAAGACTTCTATACACAATCTAAGCTAGAATTTTGGATAAATAAGCATATTTCAGAGTTACGATTAATTGAAATAATAAACCATGTTTTTATTAAAATTTCACTAACTCTTGTTTCTTCTAACTTCTTCTAAATTTCGGAACTTCTTGCATTTAATTAAATAATATTTTCAGTAATAGTAATGATTTGTAGCCAATGAAAATATTTTCATTCCTTTCAAAACTATTGTTGAAAAATTACACTAGGCAACACCAAAAATGTTTCGGGCTCAAAAAAGTTTATTATGAAGTATTTGGCCCGCTAAAACATGAAAATCACCATAAAAACTTCAGATTATCTCTTCTTTTCAAGAATCAAAACTCCTCCTTATTCATAAATAGCTGTATCTTCATTCATCTTTACATTCTGTGTACGATCTTTGCGATGTTCATTTAAGCTTGTCTTAGAATCGATTTTTAACTTCTACGAAAGGCGTGTAACAGCTTCACCTCTGCAGGTGTATTTTGAGCTTAACATAGAGCGTAAGTAGAACAAAGAGCAGACAATAATGCACGATTCAAGTAACGAATCCCCACAGACTAAATTAATCAGAATCGAGTGAACTCGTGAGAGAGATCCTGACTCTCCAAGCAGAAGCCAGAGCTTCTGACATACAGATTGCAGCAATGGAATCTACTCAGGCGTCAAGGTTACAGAATACAGGACTCGTAAAAAGAATCTTTTTCATTTCTTTGAGAAGAAAGAACATGTGGCTGCATGTGTTGATATCAATAGCTTAGTAATTTCATGAACATCAGTTAAGATCCAAATAACTAGAGGTTGCTCATGGAATCTTCCAAGATTAGTTTTAAAGCAGTATTACTACACTACGGCAAACTTCTTCCTTCCATTTCTATAGGACATTCCGCTCATGTGAAGAAAACGTATGCAAATGGGAAATTTCTTCTAGAGTTAATTTAATGCGAGGATCATAAAGGGAAGATCCGTGGGGGCTTGAAAGTCATTGCTTTACTCATGGGGATGCAGTTAGTCTATAACAAGTACTGCTGTTTCTTGTGTTTGTGGGGAAGTATAGATCAAAAATCGAACCACATACAAAACAAATGGCCGTCCAGAAATCTGAAATCCGGTAAGAAAAATGTCCCAAGTGACCCTCTAGAAACTCCTCCCCAAATGATATTCTACTTCCACTCCTGCCCATTAAGCTGGAATTAATGAATAACTTTGTGAAATCCATGAGCAAAGATGGAGAGGCTTTCTAATACCTTAGATTGAAATTCCCAAGATTGAGAGATGCAAAGATTAAGGCGGAAATCTTTGTGGACTCTCAAATGTGCAAAATTATGAAGGACCCCGCTTTTGATCAAATTCTGCAAGGGAAAGAGAAAGAAGCCCAGGAACCTTTTAAAAGTGTGGTGTGAGGATTTCTAGGTAGCAAAAAAGATGAGAACTATTAACAGTGTGTGAAGGAACTCCTACAAAAGTTCCATGACCTAGGGTGCATATGTCTCTAAAGATCCACTTTTTACATTCCCATCTTGATTTTTTCCCTAAGAACTGTGGAGCTGTAAGCGATGGACACCGTGTGAAAGGTTTCATCAAGATATCGCAGTAATGGGACATAGATATCAGGGTGTTTGGGATGAGTAAATGCTTGCAGACGACTGTTGAACAGTTATAAGGGATAGTCGGGTTTCGACATACAATAGGCAATCCGAAAGGAAATGTTCCCAGGAAATAAACTAAAAAATACCGCTGATTTCTTATATCAGCACTGTTCCTTGAAGCATGACTTATTTATTAGATAGTAATATTTTCTTCTTCAAACTTACTCATAAGTTAATGGATGGGGGTGTTGTACATCTTATAAAAACCAGAGCTAATAAATCAATTTCATTTGCATATTCATTTTTTTTTTCAAATCAAAATTAGTAAGAATAGGCTATTTAAAACTAGGAAACAGACAAAAAGTTATTTTTTGTTGCCTAATGTTATCAAACGAATCTTTTGGAAAACTGGTTTAAAAATAAAATTTTAATTTTGAATACAAAGAATTTTATACACAATTTCATTACCATTTATTTACATAAATAATATATAGTTAATAAACAGTTTTATTAAGAATCGTTCTATAATTATTTAAATTTGAGTTAGAATCTCGTCATGTCTTAGTTTATAAATTTTTATTTAACAACAATCTTAGGAAACTGAAGGAAAGTAAAAATACAATACAAATGTTAAAATATTAGTTTTTTAAGGGGGTCCGGCTATTCCATAGGAGCCCATGTTAAAATTACGTAAGTTTATGTACCTTTTTCTCAGAAACTACTTGCTTCTCATAGCTGAAATTTTTACAGTAAGTTATATATACTATCAATGAGATATATACTATCAATTATATATACTTTAACGGAGGATTTTACCTTTTTACTAAAAGTTAAAATAATTATGAATTTTTTCCCTCTAAAATTTAGTTTAAAAAGCTGTTAACTAAAACAGTTTGCTAGATATATCTTATCTCCTCCATTAAAATGTGTAAACATGTTGAAAATATACTTACTGGAAATTTAAGGACCCTACATTGATTAGTTTCTGAGAAAAAGGTACATAAAGGGAAAGATATTGCATTTTGAGAAAACAGGCTTTAAAGTAAAAATTTCTAATTTTTGACGATTTACCCTTTTTAATACTTTCCAGAAGTATATGAAACATTTTCTTTGCCCTCTGCTTCTACAAAAGATCTTCTAATTTTCTTTTTTTCATTATTTTTAGAAATCTAGCCTTTTTTTTGTATCTGAAGAGATGCTTTCGTTGGCCTACATGGATTCTACGTGCATCTAATTTTTTAAAGCATGATACACAGTTAAAACCTGGTTCAGTACCACAATGTTTTAAAATGATTAATTTGGCTACATGGCCCATATTGAATTGTGCAATTGCCATATTTATCCCTAATTTTAGAGTTTTGAACTCCACAAACGTAGATTTTGGAATGACTGACCATATGGTATTATTTACTGACTCATTGGGGTTTTGAGTCTTTCCATGTAGACATTTTTTAATATAACCTAAGGTTAGCTAAATCTCTAAATGGCTTAATTTCATTCATGAGGGAAGATGGCACATGGGTATGTTTTTTATGATCATAATGCGTTTCGTTAAATTCAGCTTTTGCTTTCTGAAACTTGCACCATGAATTTGTACCAAGGGACACAATCCATGTTGAGGGCTCTCATTTATAGACAAAAGATGGAAATAAACAGTCCAAATAGCAGTTTTCATGTTGTGTAAATCACTGATATTTTTTCTAATGACCATACCATAATACCTCTGAATTTGTGAAATTAAAATGTCGGTGAGCCGGTTGCGTCCACTTAGGCTTCTTCCATCACTTAATTTTTTCCCCTCTGTTTTTTCTTTTGAGATCCAAAAGACGGGTACCCATACGCTTTTGGATATGCCCAATGCACTCTAATTTTTCCACTTGAGTGTCATAAGAATTCAGGGCAAGTATTGATGAAAAACCTCTTGAATCTCCATTGCCGAAATATTTTGTGTAACGAATGCCATAATGAGCTTCGGCTCCTTCAAATATCACCGTTACACTTTTCACTTTCATGCCTTCACTTGTTCCACTATAGTTTGTAATACATGATGGTTCATGAACAGAATTAATTGCAGTTTTGCACCGACAATGTTTCGAAAACACTTCAAAGTCAATAACTATTCCAGTATCGACACTCGTAGCTGCAACAATACCATTGAGGGACTGGTATCCTCTTTTCTGCAACAGCAATGTCACGGCTACCTTCTATCGTGTTGCCTCTTCAACAGAATTTCTCATTGATTTTTCACAGGTAAATTTAGAAGAGTCGAACAACAATTCTGTATAAGTACGGAATTTTTCAGGTGGAGATGGCAAGTTCATAAGTCCACAGAACGTTTCTGCAGCTGAACGACCTCTTCCAATAGACTTGAAAGCAAATACCAATCTGATATTTGAGTGGAAAAGTTTATTTTTATTCATCAATTTAGTTGACGTATGAAAACCATGTTTTTTGCGCAAAAACTACAACAAAGTTCCACAATTCCAACTCTTTTAGAAGCCTCCAATGAGATGGAATGGCCACAGTGTTTATAAACAGCAAAGTTCAATAAAACTTTACTCAATAAATTTAATTCTATTAAAACATCTTTTTCATTACTTCCTTCCATATCTTCATATAAACAGTTGTTTGAGAGAGAAATAAGTTTTCGTTTTGAAGCACTTTGAATAACAGTTTCTGTGCTGCCTGATGTGATATCTGAAACATTTTGAGGATTCTTTATTTAAACGCTGACATTTTTGAGTTTTTTAAATATTTTTTTAGATCTCCCCATAATTTTTGTCATTAATAAAATACTAATAAATAATTTAATGCAAAACGTGGATTAAACAGAAAAAAATCTGGATAAATAAATTAGAATTCACAATTAGCAAGTTCAAGCAATAATAATCCCATTTAACAACAAACCAAACGGAAAAAAAATAACTGTGTTGAGTTGCCTTTTCCTTTCTTCAAAGAAAAATCGTTTTATTTTTGTGTAAAAAAAAGGTAATACTAATTGTAGAAAAAAAAATCGCGCTGTCATCGAAAAGTTAAGCATGATGAAAGACAGGTGCTCCTCGAGGAGCACCTGTCACACGTCAAAGAAAGTGGCTTCCTTTTAAAAAATAAATAAAAATACTTCTAATTATTGTATTTCCATATATCATATATCATTTTAAGCAGAAATGTTTGAACTTTTCAAAAGTATAAAAAAGTCAAAATCGAACATTTTTCAAAAATTCATGTGCCGGACCCCTTAAAGAAAACAAGAGAGGTAAATTTCTCTGTTTTAATAAGTGTATAATTTGCAAGCAAAAATAACAAACGTTAAAATGTACAAGAAAGTGTGTCTAAAATGTACTTTAAAATAACTGTAGATTATAAAAATAAAAATTCCTGTTAAAAATCATTTTTAAGAAAAGGTTTCTCAAAATTTTCATAAATAATTATTCATCCTTCCTTTTTTTGTTTCGGAATTTAAAAATAATCTCACTTAAATATTAAAATGTAAGCATGGAATCTTTTCGAAGTTTCCATCGGCAATGGAGTCAAACAAGGTTTCGATTTTAAAATTTCGTAAATAGCTTTCATCTATGAACGAAGGGACTTGGTGCAACAATTTAAGGATTTGGTTGAAATGAAACACACTCGATGAATAACCTTTTGTGTAGTTATATAGAATATTCTTTGAATACAACTTCGATTTTTTAGAGCTCTTTCTCCAAATTCACTACCATCGAAAATTGGAGTAAGAAATTCCTCTTTAATGAAATCACCAGCTTTATTACCAATTGCCGATGTTATGATGATAAAAGTTCCGAACTTATTCTTTGCCAAAGTCGGCAAAATGGCTCCGAGGAGAATAGTAATGGGTACGGCGGAGACCAGGGAGAATATCGAAGGTTCTTTCTGGAGACAGGACCAGAGATCACTAAGTAATGGCTGCGAATTTTCTTTCTGTTGTTCTTTCCTTATCGTCTGCAAAAGCCAGTTTGTTTGTCCATATTTCAAGAATTATTCTTCCAGATTTCTACTAAGTTATTTCCTAGATTCGATTGAATATTTTTTGAATTGAAAGGTTTGAAGCTGGCAAGGTGTTTAGTTTCTCTTTTCGATATAAGAGGTTAAGATTCAATCCACGATGGTAGATAGTATTATTTGAAGAATCATATTGAGGAGCTGATTCGTAAATCCAGAATTGTTATTGTAAACGGTCGAAGATTTCAACAGTTGACTTGCCTCTTGTAAATTCCAATTATTCTCAGAAAAATATTTATCTGCGATGAAGTTCATAGCTTTACTTTCTGGAAAGTACGAATTCGTTTGGTTTTCGTTTGGAAAATTATTAATTTCGTATAAAATTTTATGGTATTTCTCAAAAAAATTATATTTATAAAAATTATTAGAAACATTAAATGAAAATACATATTTCTATATTCCATGCCGGATGAAGATATATATATCTGTGGAATGTGATATGAAATGAACGAGATTATTTTTATAAATGGAACACACACATATACAGTAAAATACGTTGAACGCGAAAACGCTTAAGACGAAATATTGGTTTACACGAAATAATACAACAATCCCGTAAAACTACTATGTGTTTTCATGCTTTTTCTTTTAACACGAAATGAAAATCGTTTAATACGAAAAAATCTCCCTAGTTGGAATGAACAAAATAAGGAAAACGCCAGCCGAATTGGACTGTCTTATTGCATTATCGGAAGAATTCATTGCATTAGAGGATGATAATGTGTTTACAGCCTCAATTAAAACAGACAATGACATTTTGGATTTTGATCGAGGCTGATAAAATATCATTGATGTTTATCGAAAATGCGATGAATAATGCAGTTCCTGTTCCCACATCATATGAAATGAGGAACGTCATGAAAAATTTGCACGGTCTTTTAGACGCACATTCCAATGGTTAAATAGATAACAAAATGGATAATATAAAACAATTTGTTGCTAAAAAAACAGTGCAAAGAAAAATATCTAATTATTTTCCTAAAACTCAATAAATGTTTAGTTTTCAAATAATTTGAAAATATTGTATTAACTTTCTTTAAGTTCATCAAAATGTTTTTGTTTCATTGAATCTTGTTAAATGTTGCATGTATACATACATATGCATGTAAATAAAATAAATCATAATAAACTTAATTTTGTTGATGCATGGTTTTTTTGCAATATCCATTAGCACGAAAAAATGTTGTCCAGTTTCGTGTTAAGCGATTTTCACTGTATATGCATTTATATTTTGCTCCATTTAACTGCAATCATAATGAAAAATTAAAACTTAAGAATTTAATTCTTTTTCATTTCTTATTCAGGTATTTTGTTTCGTTTACTTTCAATTTTACGGATCAGCTCTCTATTATTTCTTTTACTTGCTGTCCGAAAAATATTTCCGCATTTTTGAAAATGGTCACAAATGTTTTGCTTTGGTGAGTTTGGAATTAAAAAATATTTGCATTTCACATCCTCTCATTTCTAATTTTATAAATATTTTGAAATTTTTTTATTTTGAACTGAACTAATTTTTTTGAATATTTGAATTTATGTATCCATATATGATCAAAATAAATAACCCACTATTAATTAATCATCGATATGGATGATTGAAATTGTATTTTAAAAACTGCATTGAGAAAAAAATGATACTGTAAAATATATATATATATAGTTTTTTCAATTGAAAAGTTTAAAATTGCTATTATGATGTTATATTTATTATCAAAACATGTGCTGTCAAATGGTAATATAATAAAATTATGTAATAAATTTTTTTAGTTTTTCTTTAAGCGGATAAATTTTTTTTGAAAAGATTCGCATAATTTAATAGTATGCTCTTTTGATCATATTTTTGTTTATCATTATTATTTACATTGCATTTTCTTTTATCAAAAAACATTTATTTATTATTCAGTACTAGAGTTACTAGGTATGAGATTCCTATTTGTTTTAAAACTTTAATACATCTTCCATGGTTTCTGTGTCAGTAGTAAAGAAACTCAGATTTTTTTATAACATTATTTGAAATCCGTTTAAATTAGCCAGATCAGGTGTTATCCTCGTCGCTTGACCATGGTTCAAAATTACGAGGTCCGTCGCCAAAAGACCTCATGTAGCTGAATAGTGCAAGGTAAAAAAACAGTCACTCACCATGGATACTTAAGAATTTTCATTTTCAGCATGGAAAATAAATCTTTCTGAATCTAAAACAATAAAAAATTTAGTACAATAGGAGAAAACATGGTAATTTATTTCATGCAATAAATACTCAAGTGCTTCCGATCATATACTAACTGTAGGCTAAAACATTCATAATCCCTGTTCTGACGCGGTCATTTGTTACTTTGTGATAAATATTCTACACTTTTTTACTGTACACAAATAAAAGAAATAACTTTTGGTAGAAACTTTTGAAGTTACAAATGTTAAAAAAATCTTTCAGAAACAAAGTTTGAAATGTAGTAAAAGTACTTTTGTTTGAAAATTAGTTTATTTAGTATTATTAAATATGATCTTCTTAAGTTTCGCGTGGATTTCTTTTTGTATTTTACCTATCCGGAACCACAGAAATTTTTACTAGTATTAGATTTAAAATGTAAATAAGGTTACTTATATTAGAATGTACTATATTAAAATGCAATTTAGAATATTTTTCTTCTAAAAATATAATACGACTTTCACCTGCGATATTCGTATAAAACTAGTTAATAATTCACAATAATAAAAATATAATTTTAAAAAACTATATAGTACAAAGAATTATCTTTCTTTACTTATAAAAATGTAACATTGAAATAATTTAAATACATTAGTTCGTTCTAACAGTGGTTATGGTTATGTCTTATAAGTTAAATAATTATTATTGAACAATAAAATATCCAAAATTGTTATGAATTTCAGGTGCAATTATAATAGAAATACATCCTAAATTTCCTTTTTTTTTCTATTGAAAAAATTAATTGAAAACAAAATATTTGCTGTTATTTATAATTGTTTGGTTTATCGATGTTCCTAAACTTTGGTATTCTGTAACTTCAACGTGCCGTAAAATCTGGCGTGTAACGCGCACTTTTAACTCAAAAAATAAGATCGAAATTGACGGGTGCTCGTTATACTACGGGTATAAAAATGAGAGCTTTAAAAATAAAAAGAGAGAAGAGTTTAAACAAAAATAGATTTATACTAACGAAATACTGTATATTTTTTAAAGAAATGGCTATCCTTATGAGCATAAAGGGTAGTAGCTCTAGAGCCATACTACTTTTTTTAAAGCTTAGGATAATACATCGAATAAATAACTTCAAAACAAAAGATCAATGCACACGTACATTTCAGGTTTCTTCGTAAAAAAAGGGGTGTGCGTTATACGGCGAAAATACTTAAAAATTAAAAAATGCGGCTTGAAAGTATGGGTTCGCGTTATACGCCGGATTTTACTGTAGTTATATTAGTTGAAAATATAACTTTACGAGACTGAAAATTATTTGACTCAAAGAATAAATATTTTTTATGAAATTATTTAAAGAATTTTATGATTTTGATAATATAAGACGTTTTGTTTTTAAATGAAATATTCTGATCGTCTAAAAATGTGTATGAAATTTGTAGAAAAAAGTTAGCTTTTTTTTCTATTTTGTGATTAATTAATCCCGCTCCTCTGTATTTCAAAAAGCGTAATATTATTTTTTTAAAACCTCTTACATCAAATATTATTAAAAATTTTAAACATACAACTTTTTTTCCCGAAAAATTCGCAATTGAATAAGACTTTGTTTGGAAAGTATGTCGTTTATTTTTAAAAATTGATTAAATATAACTAAGGCATAATTTAGTTAGTTTTTTTCTTTTGTTTGGCACAAGAGATTCATTTAAAGGTATGGTAATAAAGGTGATGGTAAAAAAAAAAAAGAATTTAATAAAAATAAACGTCAGCTGTGGGGAAAAAAGATTATAATTTTCGAAGAAATTAATTCGCGAGTGTAACTTTAAATCCAAACATTCAGTGAACGAAAAATTAAATTTCTTTTTTGTTAAATCAAAGTAATTAATAGACGGTAGAATATATTTTAATCAGGATGTTGTATTTTTCTTTTGAAATTGTGAAAGAGAGTTTTCAATTTCTTTCTTTAATCAAATACTTTCTATGTTTTTGAAATAAAAGCCGTAATTTTGAGACGCTTCTTATTCTCAAACTTTCATATTATTGTTTTTCCTTTTAATATTTCACTTCGTGCATTTGGAATAGTTTTATTGATCTGAGATACTTTATTTATCGTTTCTATTTCTAAAAGTAATAGAGAAAATGTCCCGTTACTCGCTGAAATCAGTTAATATTTACCGTTTGCTTTGAATTATTGCTATAAATTAGCATTTAAATTTAATTTATTTAATTCAAAACTGAAAATGCTTTTTTAGTTATAATTGTTAACAAAATTAGGAAGCATGGAATTAAGCTTACTTGAGACAAATTTTGAAGCTCAAAATGAGCAAAATCAAATAAAATGCATGCACAGTGCTCTATATTTATGTGTTTACTATAAAGTTCATTTTTAATAAGTTCATTTTTACTATAAGTTCATTTTTTCATTTTCCATTTTTAAGAACTCTCTTTTCAAAATAAAACAGTAATGCGGCATATATTAAAGTAATATGGAAAATATAAAAAAATATAGATAAAGTAGGGGAAAAATATCTTTTTATGTAAAACTTGTTTTATTCACAGATTTCAAATCGATGTAATCCAAAAGCACTTTTAAATAACTTATATTTTCTAAAAATATATTTTTTTCTTTGGAATATATTTAGAATTAATTTTTTCACTATATGAAGTAGATTTTCTTTTAATGAGAAAATTGTTCCTATGTGATTTACTTTCATCTGTATAAAATAATTACAGTAGTAATATATTGCTTTTTAATGCGTATCCTTATTTCCCGTCTACTATCTATTTTTCTATAATTTTTTGTATTAAAAAAGTACTTTTCCTTTAAACTATATATTATCAAGAGCAAAAAAGAATAATTAATACTTTTTCTTCCTTTGGCAACATTTTCTCAGTTCTTCAGTCTAAAACTACCATTCATACTTTTGTGAAGAAAATCAATGGAGTAATCATTTTCCTGAATAGTTATTTTTGTATCTTCTCTCAATTTTCGAAATTTTCATCCAACGTGCTATATTTTTCTCCTTTATATCTGATTTTGACTCAGTGTTATTAAAATAAATGACATTTAAAACTTTGCATACGATCAAATATTAAAATGATTAATTTTTTGTTATATCTAAATATTTGTGCGGTACCAGTAATGTACAGGAGGCCACATTTTTTGGTGATTGTTTGATTTTAGTTTAATAAATTGTTTTAAGATAAAAGCTTTATATAAATACAAATTTGAAGAAAATAAATAAAACCTGTCATAATTTTAAGGAAAAAAATGGCTATATGTCATAGAAAGGAAACATCAAAATAATATAAACTGTTGCCAAGGAAATATTTCATATTGCCAGATCTTACTTTTGATTGTACTAAAAGGCTTATCCTCAAAAAAAAAAAAAAAAGGTTTTTGGTTAAATAAAATTAATATATTTCTGTACTTTGTAAGGAGAATCTTTAAATTTTTAGTTTCATGATTTAAAATTTTCTAAATTTACTCTTATCAGAAGTAAGGAATCGCTAGAAATTTATAACTAGTAATATACTCCAAAGATGTGTAATTGAAGTAAAACTCTATCACCATTTATTATAAAAAATATTATTATAAAAATAAATCTTACTACTTATAAGTAATAAACATTTGACATCACTCTTTATTTTTATATAAGATAGAATCAATTATACTTAAAAATCTTCATTACAATTACAATTTTATCAGTACAATAGAAAACAAAATCATACATTATTTTTTGAAACTAATGGTTAGATATTTAACACACACACACACACACACACACACACACACACACACACACACACACACACCACACACACACACACACACACACACACACACACACACACACACACACACACACACACACACACACACACACACACACACACACACACACACACACACACACACACACACACACACACGAGCGCAAGCTCGTGAATTACGTTTAAATATTCGTACAAAGTATTGCTAAGCTTAAGGCAAAGATAGGGTTTTTATATATTTGTGATCCGATTAGACTCTTTAAAACTTTTTTTCGAATTGATTTGGGACTTCATAATAAATTTTCTTTGAAAAGCAATTAATATTTCCAAGAAATGTGACAAATTACAAGAATTAAATCATATTCTCCATAACACTTGTAGTATTAATTTCAATGATTATGATCTTATATATAAGCAAGTTACTGTGGCATTCATTACATATGGCTTTACTATTTGGGGTACTTTTAAGATTATTCCTAAGCTCTTTTGGTGTATCCAGAGACATATTTTTCTTTGTACATCGAGGGTTATCGTAAAATATTTATGATCCAGTTTTTGTAATATCTGGGTTTCCTCCTATTGATATCTTTTACCTCCAATATAATCCCCACGAAAACCTTGATTTTTTACCCCAGTTTGAAAAATCGACTCTATTGAAACTTTTCATTCTATTCCGCTGAATAAATCGTTACTTGGTAGAAGATCAATATTTTAAGAAAAGACGACATTTTTACTTGTTGCGTGAGTCTGGAGGAAGAAGAAGCTG
The DNA here is from genome assembly GCA_019973975.1 of Trichonephila clavata. Lineage (NCBI taxonomy): Eukaryota > Metazoa > Arthropoda > Arachnida > Araneae > Nephilidae > Trichonephila > Trichonephila clavata. The sequence goes on along the minus strand of BMAO01038725.1, from coordinate 7,729 downwards.
AAATAGGATGATAAGATATTCAGATATTTTTTTGAAAGTTCTCTAGATATTATAAATGCCTTATTTTTTTAGAAAAATGTAAAGCAATCGAAAATTTCATTTATTTGCATTCTTTGCTTGGTCTGTCGTAAGTTGTCCAAAAAGATACAGCACTTTTAACTAATAATTACTTAAAAGTTTTTTTATCCTCAAAGCGTAAAATAATATGAAATTGCAATTGGAAATACCAAATTCTTTTCCCGTTTCTTAGACGCGTTAGCAAAAAGATATTACAAGCCAGAATATGTGCAGTCTTTTTTCTCCTTTTCCCTTAAATGTATTCTGAAGTTCAAGTGCTAATTATTACTATAGTAAATCATTGGAAAGTGCTAATATTTAAACCTAATTAAAATATTTGAATTAATTCTAAAAGTATGCATTTAGTTAAAAAATATTTTCTTCTCACTATTTGTTCAATATTTTAAGTATAATTTAAATATTGATATTTGTAATATTATTATTAAATTAATATATTCTTTAATTTTAAAACTACAATAATTACTTCCCATTTTTTAAGCGTTTTGCACTTAATTTTCTTAAAAAATAATCATTATAATTGAAACAAAAATTTATGGTTTATTTTTGTTGTAATAAAAAATTATATTTTCTCTTTAAATATATATGTATGAGGAAATTCAAAATACAATTTATGTAAAGAATCTGTTATCATAATTTTTCTTTTTTATTTATTTTTTTAAGGTTAGAAGTTTTGAGAAATTTAAAATGGATAAAAAAAATACTTATCGCTCGAACAAAACATAATTTATTACAAATTTATAAAAACTAAATTTTTTTAGAAATATCCGGGTTAATTGCAGTTAAATTAATTTAGTTAATAAGTTATACTGATGAATAAATATATTTCTAAATAGTTAAGAGTTGAACTATACGAATAGGTGAATTATATGAAAAGTTGAACTATGTTTATTTTTTATAAGTGCAAAAAAATTATTTATATTTTTTCTCAAAAATACGGATCCTTAGGAATAGTACTTTAGAATGCTTTGTCATATTTATATATTGAAAATAAAATTTTGAAAGAATATTTAAAACTCTATTATTTGAGTGTATCTGTTTACTCACAGCATGTTTATCTAAATTCTTTAAAATAATGCATACATTTTCAGTACGTATTACACTTATTTATAGTTTATTGAAATGCTAGTGTAAACAAAAGAGGAAGGAATTGATAGTTTAATTAAGATAAATATTGGTATTGTAAAATTTTAAGAGGGAACATTATTAGCTTACTGCTTTGAAAATAATATTTTATTATATTTTATAAATTGTAATTATAATTAATTTGCAATTATATGAAACTTTGAATTTTCCCTATTAAATAGGAAATTTAGTTATTTAAACATATAAACGCTAATTTCATTTCTGAAGAGGAATATACTAGACCTATTTATTTCTTGAAAGAAAAAATTCCACCACTTTACTGTACAACTCTGATTTTACAGCACGGAACAATCATGATAAAAATTATTTTATTTACATGATTAGAAAAAATTCAAGATCCGATCAAATATCACAAAACTGACAAAAATACAAAATCCGATCAAACATTACAAAATCTGACAAAAATACAAAATTTGACAAAATCACAGATGAAATAATTTAAGACAAATATTTTACATTCCATTTTGGGTAAAATTTCAGCAACTTACACTTAATTTTTACTTTCTTTATGAAGTAATTTCAAAATATAGTCTGTAAAGCTAAAATTTGTACAAGGAACCTTTTCACAATTTCCATCAGCCATGGAATCAAATAATTTTTTAACACCATAATTTTCTAAATAATCTTCACTTATGAAAGAAGAAGCTGTATAAAGGGCTTTTTGGACTAGACTGGAATCTCTGGCATTGCCTTTGGTCACTTCGCAGAAGGTTTTCTGTACACAGCTAGGGTTTTCCAAAGCTCTTTCTCCGAAAACGCTAATGCCTTCAAGAAAAGGATACATAAGGTTTTGTTCAATTAACTGTCTAGCCCTACTACCTGTTGCTGTAGTAATAGCAGAAGGAGCATTGTTCCCCATATTTTTAATTAAGGTAGGCAAAATTGCTGCTAGAAGAATACTTATTGGTATGGCTGTAGCTAGCAAAAAAGTTGCAGGATCTTTCTTGAGACTTGATAATAATCCACTAGGTTCCGGTTTTTCTTTTTGAAATTCCTTCATCATCCCCATAATGGCAGCCATTTGCTCTGCATCATACGGATTACGTTTCCAAGAATCTACTGGATAATAGTAATCGAAATTTTGTTGTGGAGGAGCTCCTTTCAGGTTCGCTTTGGGAGGCTTATATTCGGCAGAATTTGGTTCGTCTCCATCCCACATGTTCCAGTCAACATTCGATCCACTTGCTTTCATGTTGTCCTTTGGGGAAATGAACTGAGGTTTTGATTTAGGAAATTTAATTTGCTTGCTATAGCTGACAGGAGGTGGAGAGCTTAATGATGTCGTTTCTTTCAAACCAGTTTCTTTTCCAGATGGGGAAACGATTTTGCTTTGTTGTAGGTTATCTTTCACATTCGATGGCCATTGCGAGTTAATTTTATAATCATCAGGAGGGCTGTAAATAACGGCATTCTTACGACCTGATCTAAAGTTCTGTTCAGTTAAATTTTTTGAGGATCCACCATATTCCTTGGAGCAATTGATATCACCAAGTGTTGCCAATATTATTAAGAAAATACAAATACTTGTTGCTTCCATGATGGCAAATGATGTTTGTGCTGTAGATAACTCAAGACAGCTGTTATGCTTATTGGAAATTTCACCGAATCTTATATACGTCTTTTCATGCTCTGCTTGCTGAGACCGAGGTAAGAAATTGTTATGCAAGAATTTCATACATTTGCCCAATTTTTTTCCTTTTCAGTTATTCCTTTTGTATGGGGGTAGTAAAACATGTCGATGGATCTCTAAATATTAACGGATGGTTAAATGTCTTTCAGAAATTTTCTGGTTTATTCATGAGGATGCGTACATTTTATCAATGGAAGGTCGAGAGTTAAATTTCGGATTTTTTAAATATCATCTCTGAATAATCAGTTTTGAAAGCTAAGAGCGTTTGTTTTAGAACTAAACATGTGAATAAAGGATGGAACAAATGAACTATTGCGTTCAACATAACTGAATTCTAATACTAAATGTAATGATTTTATAACAGTTTATGTTTTCTCAGGCAATTATAAATATAAAACGTAGTCAAAAATTGAAAGTTAGCTTATTTTTGTAGAAGACTTTGCAGCAAATAATTACGCCTAATTAAATTCTACTTGCCTTCAGAAAACGAAAAAAAAAATCAGCCTATTAATTAACAAGGAAAAAATGTCAAGTTATACAAAAATCAACTTGGTTAAAAGTAAATGTGATACTTAAAAATTAATATTGCTCCAGATTGTTTTAAAATAACTTTGCATTAAATATTTCATAAATAATTAAAATTTTAACTTACTACGTATCATTTGAGTATTAAAACAGAGTTATCTTATTGAGTACAAATAAAAAAGTGAGAAATTATCGTTTGTATATTAAAATAGCATTATTAAATCTAAATAAAAAATTGAAATATCGTCTGCAGAATATAAGAAATAGCATAAACGAGCGCATTATTATTCAGTAATTTTTTTCTAGTATATCTGGCAACTATTTGTTATTCTTCTCTTTCCGTTTGTATTAAATTTGGCAAACAGTTTAGAAGACTAAAAAAGGGAGATTTATTTTATATTTTTGTATTCAGGCGATGTATAGTAAAAGTATTAGTTTTATAATTTTAATGAAGGGATGTCTCTTCTGTACATTTAACTTACATAACGGATTAAAAATATGTGGCTAAAGTGTAAGCATTCTAAAGGCTTAGTATGAAAATATTAAATAAATTTTATCTAGCTAACGCCATTCACTTCAAATTAAAGTTTGAAATATGTTTCCAAATTTTCAGATTTCGATAGGATTTTGGTAAGTTTAAATATTTCAAAGTTCTAACATTATATTCAAGTAAATGGTAATTGAAACTAAACAATACTTATGTTCGTAAATTTTAATTTTTTAAGAAATTTTAATTGTTGATCAAAGAAAAAATTCTCGATTTCTTAAATATGTACGAGTTTTATTTATTAGTATAACATTACAGAAAATTTAAATGCATTTTTATAAAGCAAATATTAGTAATTTATTTATTTGTATTTCTTTCATTAACATATACATTTTTACATACTTTTTAATCAGCTCAGGTCTCATTCAGTTTTGAGTGTAATTAAATGTTTTTACTGCATATTCTGCTTTAATATTCATGATTTTACAAATAATAGTACTTCATAGTAAAATATAATAATATTTCAGCACAGAAATGCATTCAAAAACATCTTTATGCTCATCGATATTTATTTTATAATATATCATATCAAAAAATGATTGGTTTATCATATTATATTTTCTATCGCAGTGCATCGCAGGATATTTTGAATTTTATGCAATTTTTAAATAATATAACCATTTCTTATGAAAATTTAAAATGTCCATTTTATCTGTAATAAATTATTCATAGTTTTTTTTCTTTTGAACTAAAAAAAAGTACTGTAAGCTGTAACTCATGTCAACTGTTTAAAGAATATTACAAAATGATTTGTATTTTAGTTCTAATTGTTTGTCAACAATTTCTTTTTAAATTTCTAAATTTATTTATTTTTCATGCTTGTATTTCCCCGTTGTTAGTTCGCAGATATATAAATTTAAAAAAAAACAATTTTTGGAACACAAAATTTATTTTTCTGAATCAAAGCATAATCTCTTTAAATAAGAATCAAATAATTTACAAACTCTTAACAGATTCTTTTTGTTAAAAAAAAGTAATGTGCATTGTTCAAAATATTTTTAATCATTTTCTTTTTGAATATAAATATATTTTACAAATTAAATTAATACTATGTAATAAAACTAAAATTAATTAATTATCCTTTATTTATGTATATTATACTCTATTATATACACTTACAATTAGAACTTAATATTTGTATTTATAGCATCCAATATAAGCGTTCGATTTGGTGATTGACTAGCCTTTTAATACATATATTATTCATCATACATTAGGGTATAATTTTTAATAATTTGTTTGGAAATAACATTATTTTGTTTTTAACAACACTTTATACTGAGACATCTAGAAAGTAATGAAAATGCTCGTGTTAACCCTTGTTATATGGTTTAGTCTTAATTAAATTCATTCTATGGATACTTAAGTGATTTTGACAATGAATTTAAAAATGTTTAAAATAAAGCCATGAGAAAGGTAGCTGAGCATTCTCCTAATTTTCCCACTTCACCACGGATGGAATTTGATAACACATTTATATCTTAAGTGCATCATCTTGTCTACTTCGATGTCATAATGATGTCTTGAAAAAAACTTGTGTAGAAATTTTTGCGGTATTTTACATTTTTTTTGAGGAAAAATAAAGTTTTCTATTTAAAACAATCTGCAAATACGATTAAAGTACCTTACAACAGAAAAGAATAAATTTATTGAACTTCTTACAATGATTTGAATTGATTGAACAATTTTGAACCATAATTTCATTGGCAAGGAAAGTTTTATTGGTATATAGGTAGGTAAATATATTAAAGCTAATGAATTATCATGGGTAAAGATGTGAATTCATCAAATCGAAATAGTGTCTTTTTTAATGTAAGTAGGATATAGCTGCAATTTTAAAATAATGATAATATAACAATAGACAAAAAAAAAAACAATGTTTGAAAACTTTTATATGATTTTTTTGTGCCATGTGATATTATTTTTACTCTCTTTATATTCTGAAAACGCCCTTCTAAAATTATAAGTATAATTATCTGATCCTTTTTAAAGGACTGCAATTTCTAAAACAAAACTTTAAAATAATATATTCAAGAGAAACAAATTACAACGACTCTTAGTATTTTTTATACTAATTTGACATTTTGAAAAATAATGAAAATCATAATAGCATAATAAGTATGATCGTAACTAGTTTTCAGACAGTTCAAAGGAATTACACGCCTTTTCATGATATTCCCAAATCCAATTTTAAAATGAAAAAAAAAGCTTTCGAAAAAGAAACTTTATGAAAAGTATATAATTGCAACACTCTGCGCTGAATTAAATATTTCTCCTGAGACCTAAGCTCTCAATTTTACATTTCAGCTTCAAAGTAACGAATCCGATTTTTTAAAAAAAATGGATAGAACTCGAAAAGTATGTCAAAAAAGAAAATATTCACTTAAAAGTCTAGAAATAAAATTTGGCCAAAGAATTTATCCCTTCTGTTTTTTTTTTTGTCAGAGAAAAAGAGAAATGTCAGACGCTCAGGTGGCAATAACATGCTATATAGCAGCTGATTTCCTATCCGTCGGCTGGATAACTCTACGCATGCGCTGCATCCGATGACGTCATCGGGTCTTCAGGTGAGATCCGCCACGGACTATCTCACTCCGTTCGCAAGCCTTCGTTTGCTGTATAGGTAAAAATTCTCGCTCTGCAAAACTCTGCAGAGAGAAAAAGACTCAGTTTTCTTGGCTGAAGCAATCTTTTCTTGCACGCGACAAGGAGTTGTCTGCACGGAAAAAGGGATTTATTTTTTGTGGCACGCTTTTTGGTGAATTTTTTCCGTGCAACTACATGTGCAAGACAGTCGTTTTGTTGGTGCCACTGAATTCCATTTAGGAACGCCTAACTTTTATTTTTATCTCATGACTCTTAGAGTGTTGGTCATTGCACTTCAAACTGATAAAGGTTAAGCACCAAATGATGGGCACAATCTTCTTTTCCTACCCAAACTGTCTGCTCATCAAATATTAAATACTTTAATTACATTCTCGGAATTTTTAATTCAGAGGAATTGCCCTTGCAATATTTTTCTTTTTCAACAAGTCATTGTCCTTAAGAAAAGACTTAGTAACTTCTATTTTTAAAAAGAAGTGCGTTTGCATCTTAGTTTTAAGTAACAATATGGTCAATTGATGCAGAAGGTATTTTATATGAAAAGAGGGTTGTAGATCGCGTTGTTTGATCATGGTGCTCTAATCGTTGGTATCAGATACGCAATATTATTCTGGAAAACAAAACTCAAGAATTATTTATACTAAAATGGATACAATGATTAAGCTTTTTTGTTGAAAAGACTTTAGTGGAATAAGACAGTAAATTTGTGACCAAACAACAGCTTTGACTTTGAAATTGTATCAACTGATTATATTCCACTGAAAAACACTTTTGAACAACAAAGAGTACAAATAGGTAAATTTTCTGCGAATTTAAAAGCACCTTATCCATTTACTATGCACGTTTCTCTTGCACATTATATTAATACTCTTAAAAATATACTCTTTCAAATTTTTTTTACTTATTCTTATTCTTTCTTTTCCTTTTGCCTTTTAATTCTTGCATGAAAATTCAATGCATTTTCCACCATAACTCAGCAATTATTAGTGAATGATTAAATATTGATTGATGATTATATAATAATTTTAAACGGGAGTCATATGAAATAAAATTAAAAAAAAAGATAATTCATTAATAATTTTTTTTTTAAAGTAAGCTTTGTACAATATTTTATTATGCTAAAATGTTATGCATTAAAAACTAAAAATTATGCTTCTATGTAAGAAGAAATAAAAATAGTTAAATTTTTTCTTGAAATAACG
>BMAO01038724.1:0-20623 GCA_019973975.1 Trichonephila clavata | reverse complement strand
TGTCTATTTATGGGATATAATGCATTGGATTCGTGATACAATACAATGCACTGTAAGCTGAAGGGAAAAGAAAATAAAAAAAATTTTAAAAAAAGGTTATTGCATTTTCATTCTCTTAATGGTACCACAAGTTATTTATTTTAACATTTGCAGTTTTTATGTTTTCAAAGACTTCATAATTTAAGGCTAATCTTACTTTTTTAGGTTACGCGATCTCAGAAAAAAAAGGTATTAAAAATTAGGATTAAAAACACAATGCACTTTCCTCATTAATAACAACTTACTTTGGTAGTTAGTTGGGTTGACTTAATCGGTGGAGAAAATACCAATTTATAATATTAGTGAAAGAGAAATATATTTCTCTTTCATAATGTCAAAGTATTCCTAAAGCTTTATCGCTAATTGAAGTGTTATAAAACCTGTTAATTTTACAATATTTAGGAAAAAAATTTTTATACTCAAAAGAAAATATAAAACTTTGTCATCCAGTTTTATTCTGCTCTACTTTCTATCTGCATGTTTGAAAGATAAATATGTACAAGAATTATTTGTGAGAATTTTATCCCAAGAAAAAAGCTGTAATGTCTTATTCAGCAGCCTTTAAATCTAGAATATTGTTTTAAAAACAAAAGAAATTCCCCGAGCATGAAAATTCGCTCTTTTAAAGTAAATAATCTTCAACTTAAAAGACAGAATAAATAAAAATATGTTTACTCAAGTTTTAAATCAAAAGCCTCCTTTTTTACATAATTTTTGTGGATTTATCATTTGAAGACATATTTTATCATGAGTAAAGTATATATGCTTGTAGAAAATACAGAACGTTTAGGATATATATAATGCTGCCTAATAAATTTGCAAATCCAGGAAGAAAAATCTAATAAAACAAAATTTTACATAAATACATAATATATTTGTGACCATTTAAAATCACAGCCAAAATACTTATTTCCTTTTTTCAAAATGTACTATAAGATGAACGAGAAAAAATATTCTTTGAAAATTTCAACGAATACCATTTTGGAATTACTTCAAACCTAATTATAACGGATTTTGAAAAGAACGTTTGGTCACTTATAAACTGCTGTTTGTAAAAAAAATGCAACATCATGAAAGAATCAAATAGTTAATGATTATTTGCTAGTGGCGAATGTTTATTGCTACTTAAGTATGCTTCCACGACGAAGTAAGGAGAAATTCCAACAACTTACGGAGTTTGAACGGGAGAGGAATTTTGGCCTTCGATAAGGAGGATTTTCCTATCGCACAGTGTAGCGGAACAGTTCCAGGGTGATGCGAGTTTGAAAGCAGTGGACTGGCGGGCACCGATCGAAACGAAAAACTTGCAGTGGACTCCGGAAGGTGACGTCAGCGCGGGACAATGGACATCTGTTCCATAGAGTGGTGAATGACCGTATAGCATGCTTCAGGCAGTTGGAAACACGTTGGTCTACTGCTACAGGTGTACTAATGTCGGCTTCGTCAGCGTCTGCTACACCCTAGATTGCCTGCAAGGGTGCCTTTATACAGGATCCTCCTCACGGCAAACCATTGACGGCTGCGTCTGCAATGGGCTCATGAGCACAGAGCCTGTCAAGCTGATTGTCACCAAGTTATCTTTTAGATAAATCACGCTTCAGTTTGTGGGCCATGATGGCCACATTCGTGTTAGACGCTATGCCAATGAACGCTGCCTTACATAGTGCGTTATCGAACTACATAGTGGCCTAACACCCTAGCTTATGGTTTGGGGTGTGATTTCGTATCATAAACAATCCAATTTGCTACGAATTGAGGATAATCTCAATAGCAACAGGTACGTCCGTGAAGTGCTACAGCCCGAAGTCGTTCCCTTCCTTCAAGGCATCACTGCAGCTACGATTGAGTAGGGTAATGCACGCCCACATTTTGTAGACTGTTCGAGACTTCTGTTCAGCTCAGCACATGCAACTTCCTCCTTGGCCTGTTTATTCATCAGATATGTCACCTATTGATCACGCGCGGGATTTGGATGGTTGGTGTCTCGCTCGTGATCCGCGTCCTGAAGCTTCAAAAGACGAACCTTTGCTGTGCATACAAGCAATATGAATTTCTCTTCCACAAGCAGACATTTAAATCTGTTTGACTCTCTGTCACGTCGTATTAGCAACTCTTATTGCAGCGCGTGCTGGCTACACCAAATATTGATTTCGGACCTATAATATTGTTTTTTTTTTGCTTTGAAAATTTACAAGGATTTTTTAAATACAAGTCGTTTGTGCATTAACTTTCATTTAATTTTGATGATTCTTTCATGGTTTTGCATTTCTTACAAACAGTAGTTTATTGAACACGTTTGAATTTAAAAGGTTTGAATTAAAAAGAATTTTCTGTTACTTTGGAAGTTTCTATAGAAGTTTATTGTGTTTTATATATTTTTTTTGAAAATTAAATTTATTTATATACACAAACACACACACACACACTCACGCACGCACAAAAACATACACACAACTATACTTAGAGTTAAAAAAAATATTTCATTTTATTATTTATTACAGACCTTACCGTTCCAATTTTTCCCTATTTATGACATTATGTTGAAATCCAATTAAAGATGTTTTAAATAGAATATTTTTTCTTTCTGTTGTATTTAGAAAAATGTTTTAGAGTCGTACGATTTATTATTATATATGTTGTAATAATAGTTTTTTATTTAAGTTATTTCACACAGTAGGGTAAAATGACAATATTAAAATTAAATTTAATGAACAAAATAACTAGAAAATAAACAATGTTCTGATAAATTCAGAAAATAACTTCCCCCAAAATGGTCTTTGGAAGAATTGTACAATATTTAGCTGCTGTTTAAACACTTTACCAAAACACAAAGAATTAAATTAATAAGATTAAAACAAATTTAATTTAGTTTACTTATTTTCAAATACATTTCCATAGGAAATGTTTCTTGACATGTTGACACTTTTCAAAACACTTTCGGCATTTTAAATTCTTTTCCGAGAAAAAAGCAACTTTACTTTCCCAATTTTCTCTCAGTTTCATTTAATTGCAATTCATTCTTGAAGCTTAAAAATAAATAAAATGTGAACCTCTCTAATTGGACCTCTTACGGTATGTTCTTTTTGTGAAAAATAAAGTGCAATTACAACAATTTAATATTTTAACAAATACAAATGAATCATTTATCATATGCGTGTTAAGTTTTTATAAAAACGTTCGTTTATAATAAAGAAAAATACATTTTCTTTGAGACATTTTTCAAATTTGTGCAAGTACTCCTCTAATTAATTGGATAAGATCTTAATTAAATATATAAATCTTACTACAGCCAGTTTTTCGAACTAGTTTTTGCAGGTTTTCATCTAATGAAAAAGTTAATATATTGTTTCCAAGGAAAAAAAACTAAAAATGCAGTGAATTGTTTTTTAACATTTTAAATTTAATCCAGTCATTACCTTTTTTTAATATTTCATCATACATAGGCTGAAGTTTTTTTATTTTTTATTTTTGCGTAGGCACTCTTTATAGTATAAAAAGTGGCGTTAAAAAACTTTTTTACCGAAAAATATGCGAAATTCATGAGAAATTGTGCATGCGCATACTTTATGGCACAATATACAAATAGTTAACGTCAAGAGCTGACATTGACTGACTAGCTGCATCTCCAAGGCATTGCAACGAAACATTCGAATGTCGTATAAAATATAATATTCCTATCAAACTATAAGAACCATAACTTTCATGTGAGTGTTGTAAAGGTCTCTCCGGCGTATCTAATGGTGTAGGAGGATTGGAAGGGACACTAGCAATAGTTCAACAAAATAATCTAATTTATTCACAATATTAATCACCACACAAATTCAATTGATCCAGTCTAAGAGATGCTCCCAATTAATCACTGTGCATACAATAAACGAGATAAAAGTGAGATAGATATGAGTAAACTTAAATACTAACCACACTTATTCAAAACGATAACTTATCTATTTAATCTGGACTTAATCCCAGTGACAATTCGTCACCTTAAGTAATTCAATTATCAAATCTTTAATATACGCTATTCACATTCAATTTGATTAATCTTTGTTCCGATAGCACAGTCTCTATCTTATTTATCCTTCTATCCTGAAAATCTAGACTATACATAGTATTTATAATTATCATAATCACGTTTTCTTCTTCGGAGCGGAGTTTTATAATAAATAATTTTTAAAGACCAGAAATTTCCCCAAAGTACTATTAGCAGAAGGAGCTCAGATAGAGCCGTTACAGTGTGTATTTACGGATTTACGCAGATTGAAAGAATGCATCTCAAAAGTAGTAGTGAACAGCATGAGTAGCCGTTTCAGTGAGGACTCTTTTTAGTATTATGGAAAGAGGTTCAGGCAGTTTGATTGAACGATTCTGGACAACCAAATCACACGCGATCGATGTTGACAGATTTGGGTAAACTTTGACCAAGAATTAAGAAAGTAGCAGTCAATCGAAAACACGAAGACAGAGTGACTATCTGATGTATTTAATGTATTTTTATCAACGATTTGATGTGTACCCAGAGCATAAATGAATGCAATGACTACAGACAAGCAATTTAGCACCGATTGCTGTTTACATTCGAAAGCCACCAGGATCATTTGCAATGCTGTTACTAACATTCATCTTGGTTTGTCACACGGACTGAAGGAAAATTATTTTCAACGCTGAGTCCTGCTTCGACCACAGGATGCTCATTTGTAATATACATTTGTTGGAAAGATTAATAGTCTTATCAAAATGCACATTTGAAGTATTTACTATTTAGAGCATTAGATCTAATTACAATTGTTGTTTTCACAATATGTTATTATATGAGGTATTTCCTTCTACAACAACACCTTGTTTAGTAAAAATAAGAATTCATATTGTTTTATTGCATAGTAGAGAAATTATAATGGTAACAAATTAACTACCTGGGTATAACAAAAGGTACTACTTTCGTTACAACAGAATTCACACGACTTTTAGAGAAAATATTGTTTTCGTTGTTTGCTTTATTACAATCTCATTAAAAATATCAGCAATTATGGTTTGAAAGACTGAATAATATAGTGAAAACAATGCTAAGTAACGGATTGCCGCAAACGTTATTTCTAGGTTTTACCTAATTTATTTTTAAAGGAAAACCCCAAAAATTCCCTAATGAAAAAAATTCTAGCTTTTTTTTTTGGTCTGATTTAAAGTTAATTTTAGGTTCAGTGTTCCAAAGTAAAATATAATCCTTAGTTGGGGAGCATAATGAATTGTGACACGAAGCTGGAAAGGTCTCGTTTACTACTTAAGGAAAACTTAACTCAGTTCTAAATGATCAAGTTCAGTAACAAAGGAAAAAAAATAGAAAATTATTTACATGATCAACAGATCATAGAATCAGGACTTACGTACTGGGTCTCTGTCTAAGCGAAGAGAATGGTGTATGAAGAAATTACGTCTTTCGCAGCCCATTACACAGACATAAATCCGTGCTATAGCTCTTTTATGTTTCTTTACTCATTTCCTATGGATATTTCTGTTGAATAACACTACATTTAAGAGAGAGACTCGAGTTCCTTGATCCGTTGTTTTTCTCACAAATTCTTTCTATCTGCAGAATTTCTTTAATTCCTGCCAACAAGGACCAAAGCAAAAATTACTGAATTTATAGATAGAAGACTGCTTCTCTTCACTCGGAATGAAAAGGTAAACAAATTATATTAATTTGCATAAATATTGCTCAGATCACTTTAATAGAGAATAAAATTTCCTACAAATTAAATAATCCCAAAAATCGTCAATCAGTTGCTAAAACGATATAAGAGGATGGAGTAAATAACTTTATTTCGACTTAAAATGAATAAAACTGATATAAATTTCAATAGATTTAAGATGATACTTCAAGGAATAAATTTCTAAAATTTATTTTTTATGTTTTAATGTACATTCAAATTTAGTTAGATTAAAATTCGGAAATGATTTTAAAAGTTATTATTGTTTTTGGATGATACAATTTCGAAGACGATTTCTGATGAATTTTGATCACGCTATGTAAGGTATTCTTTATCCTTGCGGCAATTTAGTATCTTGTAAGGAACACAAACAAATTAGTATAAATCACCACATGCTTTAGGAAGACAGTAAATAACAGTCCAACAAAGCTTAATTTAGTTCTCGATATTCATTTGCACATTTATTGTTACCATTGTTTTTAAAAATGTTTTAAGTAGTATTTTAAGAGCAATATTTTTAACATTATTCAGAAAATATGAATATTATAACAGGGTAGTTATGATAAATATTTGTGTTAGTTTTGACTGAACGTTAAAAGTTATAAGATGATGTAAACTCAAAACACACGTTTAGTAAAAACATTTTTGTATTTGAACGCTTATACGCCTATGAAAGAATAATATTGATAACATATTATAGTACGGTAACTATTATACAGTTGTAAATAATTAACCAATTGTGAGCTCAAATAAGATGAAAAAATTATAAATTGAATTCAAACTCTTAGGTATCCTTATTTGCTTATTCCACCTTTTTATTATTTTTGAATTCTTAATTAAAGTACTAAAAAATTAATAGATGTAATTTTTTCATGAAACATTGTTTATTTCATTTATATACTTGTAAGCTTGATTTTCAAGCATTACTTAGTTAAATATCTCAATTATCTAATTTTGTTCATCCAAAAATTTAGATTAGTATATACTAAATAATTGGAATATAACTGTACTTTATCCGCAAATACACGTAAATTATTAATGAACGAAACAATTCTTATACAAGAGTAAACGTTTAAAAAAACTCATGTCTTTTAATAATTTAAGATATAATATTGAAGAATAAAAGTAGGAAATGTATATAGCAAATCATCTGGGGTACAACTGGATCACAAATATTTCTCGTCAAACTACAGAGAACAACATACTGAAGCTAATAAGTATTGAAGAGAGGTAGGAAAAATTTTCTTATTAAGTATGTTATTTCATTTAGTGTAAAATTTCATACATACAACTTAATATTCATTATACTTATTAATATTGTCAAATATGTTATTTACATGCTTTCTAATTACAAATCTGCGGTTTCTCCATAAAGTAATGTAAGATTTGATATGTATACGACGTGTCTTGACCCGGCAAACGTTACCCTTCAACACACACCGCAATTATTAAAGGCTACAACATATACTTTAATCGTATCCTCATTAAAATATCATCATTGATTTTGCTATCTTAGAACAAGCGTGGAGAAATTAATACATCGTATTTATTTATTCAGCGTTGGCAATTAAAGAGTAATGAAGCTAGATGACTCATTTAGATTAATTAAGAAAATTTGTTGCGATTTGTGTTTTTGTGAAGGAGGACATTCATTCGACTCAAATGTTTTCTAAAAAATATTCCTTGATCGTGTTTAATTTTAGTTTTAAGTTTCACATAAAATGGTTTGAAATAAAAAAAAAATCTGTATTTTTCTTCCATATTTTCTTCTGGTACTGAAGATAGAAGAAACATTCTTTAAATTTGTCATTCTAAATGTTACAAATAGTTATCTTTATTGAGATTTGGATATTTAGGCACAAATATTGATTACACTCATGATTTCAATTAATTTACCATAATTTAACTGTCTCAAAATTAAAAGATAAATTGAAAGTCATTTGAAAAAAAAAAAGATTGAAGCAATACTTGTAACACAAGTAATGAAAATACATAACTGAAAATTAAGTTCCGGTTTTTGCTTGCATTTTTGAATATATCAGTGATTACAAATAAATGTTATCCAGTGAAAAATGTACCGTAATTTACGGCGTATAACGCACACTTTAAACACAAAAAGGAAAATCAAAATTTGCTGGTGCTCATTATATGCCATGTATAAAAATGTGAGCTTTAAAATAATAGAAGAAATGTGAATTAAAAAAAAATTAGACCTACCTATAAAAGGAGATATTGTTTATTTTTTTAAATGACATTCCTTATGAACTTAAAATGTTGTAGTTCTAAAAGTATACTATTTTTTTTCAAAAACTCAGGATAATACAAGGAATAAATCACTTCAAAACATAAGAGAATTTCACACGTACATTTCAAGTTTCTTCGTAAAAAATGGGGTGCGCATTATACGACGAATATACATAAAAATTAAAATTTTTTGTTGGAAAGTATAGGTGCGCGTTATACGCCGGATTTTGCGGTACATTAATTTAAATACGGAACGATTAGAAAAGAAAGAAGGTTTAAGAATGTAGAAAACCTTACTGTGTTTGGTATAGTCCACGTACAGTGTAAAATATTTTAATTTGCTTCTTTTGCTTTTCTTGATATTAAGGTTTTTCTTTCTGAATAAGAGCGTAAATATATAAATTGTTACATTACCTCTTGACAATAAAAACCTTTATCATTATTAAAATGTTTCATAATAATTCAGAATTACACAGATTTGCTATATCTAAGGTAGAAATGTAAAAAGGTTTAATTTCTAAAATTGATTTGCTTTTATTTATCTTACAAACTGTTTTAAGTAAGAAATGTTCCATAATTAAAGAAGATCTAATAATTCTGTCATACTTAATTAAATCGTCATTATCAGATTTCTTCCATTTTTTATAGAAATTTAAAAGATCATATACATACTATATAAAAATAGAAAATTAAGGCACAACTTTTCCTACTTCTATTGCTATATAGTTATGCTCTTTATATATTTAATTTAGCATAATTTCCTCCGTAAAGTATGCCACATTCACCTAATTCCTCTTAATTTCTTTTTCATCAGTAATTTTCTTGTGTAACTTCCTACAGGGAAACTAATCATTCTCATTCAAAGTAAAACTTTCATACAATATACGCTAAGACATTATAATTGTTAGCATAATACAAAAGAAAGATTGAAAATATATATAAGATCATTTTACAAGACATTCATTCGTTCGAAAAAAAGATTCAGCTTTTGTAACGCAGTTAAAAAAAAACATCTAAACACTCCATACATTTAATGTTGAACATAAATGTATGTATCTAAGTAGCAACGAAAAAGAGCAGGTTTATTCAGGTACAGTTACTGATATGCACACGACCTTATTCTAACAAATAATAAATTACATGCCTCGTCTGAGACTGCAATTATAATACATATATTTCAAAGGAACACTTAGAAAAGAAAATTTCTGAACAAAAAGACAAATTAAATGGCAACAGATAATTCTTTTCAGCCTGTATTCTGCATGTCCTTAGCTCTAGTTTCTGGGGAAAAGTACCTAATTTTAAGAAGGTTATATACCCCGGATAAACAAAACAAAAAAAAAACTACACTAGAACAAGTTATTATGATGAAGCGAAATCTTTCCGCTCATTTTCTCAGAATTTTGTTCTTCTTTTGTGGTGTTTGAGGTTGTTATATTATAAAATGTCTGAGACTTGCCATTAGATTAGATTTCCATTCGCTGTAGAAATTGTCGTCTTCTTTTTTTTTTATCAATGTCTTTATAGAGCTTCGAGAATTTTGATATCTCGTATAAAATACTAAACAGAATAAACAAAATAGTTGAACATACAATTTTATCTCTACTTAACATTTTATGTCTTTCTATATAACGAGATGGAAACTATCGAAAGAAAAGATATTTTCATTCTTGTAATGGAAGAAAGTTTTACCTCGGGAAAATGGTCTTTTCTTATAAAATATTCAACCAACTATGAAAAAAAAAAATAAGAATGAATATTTGATGATATAAAATTCTCAATGTTTCAGCGAATTTGTCATTGTATATATAACGTATATATTTGAAAAAGCCAACACAGCATTTAATTCTTAGAGATTCATAATATTGTTTGTGTAATAGCAAATTAAAAAAAACATGCATCTATTTGAAGCATGTATCTTATTTAAATCTGATCTTTCACAACGTAGCTAACGTTATTCTGTTAAATTTTAATCATTTTTCATTGCTTAAGTTTGAGTGTGGCTCCTTATATATAAGATGGATTACTACATACGCTTTAATTTAGTATAAAATGGACATATCAAAAAAAATGTTAAAATGATTTTAAATTCATTTATCATTCTGATCAATCTCAAATGACAAAAGTATCACTGTTGAGTAAAAGTTACAGTTTTCATATCTTCATACATACGAAAAAGGTAAAGCGATGTACTCATTCATCACGAGATCTCTGGAACGATTAGACCAATTTACTTGAAATTCGACATGCATGTTTTTTGTTGCGTATACATCCTCTAAAAACGGATTTTGCTAGGATAGATTTCAAAGGTGGGTTACCGGGAGTTGAAAGACAAAATTTCACTTTTTTGAAGTATTAGACTTATTTCATAAGCATGTTTCTTTTGTGGAACTGAGTTCCGTTAAAAGTGAGGTTTGAGGAAATTGACTACGAGGGGTCTATAGGAGCATAAAGGAAAATATACTTTTGTTTTAGAAATTCCTGTCCTTTTTAAATCAAGAGGCGAGTTCTATGAGAATATTTTCAATGTAATCGAGAACTCATTGCTAGGACTTCGATAACAAGAACCGAATAAAGAATTTATTAATATGAAAAAATCACTAAAAAGGGAATCTGTAACAGGTAGCTCCATTATAATTAAAAAGTGAGCAGATAATAGGAAATACACCTCAATGTGTATGGTTCAAGGAAGAAGACAGGCATATGCATCTGTTTATGGAACCTTTGTGAAATTTTCCCAAACAAAATTTATGGAAGAAACCTCTTCCATAAATAGATGCACACAAAAACACTTTTGTGTACATCTGTTTTTGAAACTTTGCTTCAAAACTCCTACTTCTTCAGAAAAATTTTATTTTGCCATCTTGCACCACTTTTGTATCTCCTTCCATGATGCAATTAATTTCAGAAGTTCTAATGTCACACAAAAAGTAATCTGCATCATCAGGCCCATGTAAGGGTTTAAAAATAAATCTACATAGGATAAGATACTTTATCCAACAGCATGTACAGAATATATATGCAGTAAATAGCAATAGTAATTCTAAAGAAATATAATATTGTTTGTTCTCTCTATGTATATATTCGATACACTTAACTATTGGCTACTTGAGGGCGAGCAATGTCATGAACAAAAAACCATGAACCTTGTTGTGCGTACTGCGACTGTACCCTGCTCAGATGTTACATGAAATGTGTCAGCATTTCAATGTACCATACAACATTCATCGTCGTTCCTTCAAGTAAAATTCCTTGTGGATAATGCCTTGTCTATCAAAAAAGGTGATAAATATCGTTTTGAAGCCTGACTTTTTCAAGAGGTCGACGATTTTCCACTACGGGTATTCTCAGAAACACTTTCCCGGTTTCCTCAAAAACGAGTGAACCACTTGTACTCATAATTCATGGACAATGGCTTGATCTTCATAAACACGTACCAGTATCGCATAAATTTTTTTAACAAAAAACAAAACTTTAATTGATATTTTGGTCCTTCATTTTCCTGTTTTCAGTTAAGAACCAGCGTTCAGTTTGCGTACTGCGATTGCACTCTGCTCAGATGTTACATGAAATGTGTCAGCATTCATACAACATTCATCATCGTTCCTTCAAGTAAAATTATTTATGGATAATCCCTTGACTACCAAAAAAGGTGATAAACATCGTTTTGAAGCTTGATTTTTTCAAGAGGTCGACGATCTTCTACTACGGGTATTCTCAGAAAAACTTTCCCGGTTTCCTCGAAAACGAGTGAAGCTCTCGTACTCGCACTTTATGGACAATGGCTTGATCTTCATAAAAACGTACCAGTACCGCATAAATTTTTTTAACAAAAAACAAAACTTTAATTGATATTTTGTTCCTTCATTTTCCTGTTTTCAGTTAAGAACCAGCGTTCAGTTTGCGTACTGCGATTGCACTCTGCTCAGATGTTACATGAAATGTGTCAGCATTCATACAACATTCATCGTCGTTCCTTCAAGTAAAATTATTTATGGATAATCCCTTGACTACCAAAAAAGGTGATAAATATCGTTTTGAAGCTTGATTTTTTCAAGAGGTCGACGATCTTCTACTACGGGTATTCTCAGAAAAACTTTCCCGGTTTCCTCGAAAACGAGTGAAGCTCTCGTACTCGCACTTTATGGACAATGGCTTGATCTTCATAAAAAACGTACCAGTACCGCATAAATTTTTTTAACAAAAAACAAAACTTTAATTGATATTTTTCTCCTTCATTTTCCTGTTTTCAGTTAAGAACCAACACACTAAACACAGCACTTTGTAAAACCAGTCTTACACAGCCAACACCTGCCGCTACTCATGTGCAGCCTTTTTATTTTTCCAGTGTTAACAGATCAACCTCTCTGACTTCATTCACCGAACTTTTTGTCATAGGCTGTATAATAGAAGTTTTTTGATGCATATTTAGAACAAAAATATTTTATATATATATATATATATATATATATATATATATATATTTAGAATTCTTTTTAACCTAGAGTAATATATATTTATTGAATTTATGTCAGTATATCTCAAGTTTAATAAATCTATTATCATTTTGCTTATTTATTCAATCAAATATATTATGTTTTAAACTAACAATTTACAATATGTAATTTAATTTGTATTTGTAAAATAACTAAATATATTAAATATATTGTTATGTTATTGGATAACCGCCAAACTTATCTAGGTAATAAATTTGGCGTTGTGTGCTCTTGCACTAGACCATTTTCTTTGATGGCTAGTTATTGCGTCTTTGCAAGAAAATATTTCGAAGTGGATATCGGATCAATTTTCATTATGTCAGGTTAGGTTCCGTTTATCCTTTATTGGATTTCTGCATCGAGTAAGGAACAACTCCAGTTAGTATTTATCAGTACATGCTTATGAGGACAGTAACGTTGGTCGAACATAATTTAATTCAGTTGCTTGCACTCATTTATGCATTTGTTCTTGCTATTGTTTTTATAAATATTCTAAGAAATATCTTAAATAATTTATTTTTTCTGGAATTTAAAAAAAATAATGAAAATATAAATATTTTAGTGGAATAATTATGATAAATATTTGTGTTAGTTTTAATTGTAAGTTACCAGTTATGAATTGTGTATTAAATATACTCGACGCACACACTAGAATAAAAAACCATGGATAATTAAAATGGTTAACGAATTATAGTTCGATAAGTATTATACAACTTTAAGTAAACAAAATAAATTGCAAGCAAAAATAAAATAAAAATTGTAAGCTGAAAACTAAGCTTTTTCAGACTTTTATATTTATGAATTCCTAATCGAAATAGTAGCTCAAAATTTTACATAATCATTTATTTGTATTTATTTAAATAGTATTAAGTTTGTTTCGTGGTTTGAGACGTTTTTAAATTCTTAAATATAGTTAATGATGAATAAAATCTTAAAATAAGGAAAATATTGTATGATTTAGCCTATTTTATTTACAAGGTACTGGGAGTATTTTGTTTTATTAGAAAAATTTTATGGAACATACACTTTAAGTAAAAGAAATATTTCGTCTCAAGAATTTAAAATTTTCCCATAAATATTAATTTTAAAAAACAAGCATTAAAAAATTTATTTTCAGAATAAATATAATATTTGCTTTTCAAATTACGTTTATTTATCTCCTAACCATACACTCGCATATATGTAACAATCTCCCTTAATATTTATTTAAATTATTTGTAATTATATATATTCCTTCTATAAATCTTAATTAGAATTACTATTTTTCTAAGAACCAGTTTCATTTCATTCTTAATTATTAAAAGTTGTGTTGCCACAGATTTCCTTCATTATTTATAAAAAAAAAGAATATCTTAATACTGTAAGTTTGAATTACATGGTGCAAACATGTTTTTCTTATTTGAGTTGAGATGCGATTACACTGGTCAACATGATTTTTGTCTCATGAGTACTAGTTGTACTTCATGCAATTTTTTATTGTGTTTTCAAATATGTATTCGGAATTTGTCCATCACCCACAGTTTTTTTAAATTTTAATTTCAATTAATGTATTTAAATATATTTTTTAATAAACGACCATTTGTCCATTGTAAAATAAAAACTCCTAGAGCATTGTAAATGTGATGGAACCACATGAGCTAACTCAAATGGTATCATTGCTACTGTTGTGCAAGTTCAGACATGTACAGACACTTTGGCAAGAGACACAACATACAAGCACAGGCATGGTCTAGACTAGCTTGATTTCATTAGAACGATGTCAGTTGTGAGATAGTAGTGAACCAGTAAACATGTAATTGTGCTTTGTGTCTGGATTGTTGTATGTTAAGTATTTATAAATTTATTTCTTTTAATATGTTGTTAGTTACAAAATGCATAGAGCTTGCTTAAATCATCATAACAACTTTTGTTATATATGTGGTGAAGTGACGCTCAAGTCCCAAAGGCAAAATCTTACTCCATTAGTAAAAAAGTGTTATTAACTTTTGTAAAGTGGGGGACCAAACAAGGACCTGGGCAACACATATCTGTTGTTTTTTGTGTAGTAGGCTTCTCACTGCATGGAAGAATGGCCCACGCCAGATGCCATTAGCTATCCCTATGATTTGGTGAGAATCCAAAGATCACTCCTCTGACTGTTATTTCTGCTTAACAAACATTAAAGGGAAATTACGTAAAAATCAAAACATATGCATAGGTGTACCCTGACTTGCAATCTGCAATGAGACCAGTTCCACACAGTGAAGAATTGTCCATACCAAAGCCTCCAAAACATGTGACATTAGATGAAGAGAGCTCAGATTCTGATAGAAGTAAAGAAGAAGAAGAAACAGTTTGTGGTGATACAACTTTTGAATCAAGCTGTTCATCTGAGCCCCATTTATTGACTCAAGAAGATCTTAACGATCTCATACAAGAGTTAGTTATTCAAAAAACAGTCTGAAATGCTTGGTTCCCGACTAAAAGGATGGAATCTTCTTCAAAAGAATACAAAGATATGCACTTATCGTAGTCATCATTCTCAACTTAAAGATTATTTTTCTGAAGAAAATGGCTTAGTGTTTTGTAATGACATTTCTTCTCATTTGGGGAGACATTTGGTATTGAACATAACCCTAGAGAATGGCGCTTGTTCATTGATTCCTCCAAAACAAGTTTAAAAGCAGTGCTTCTGCATAATGGAAATAAATTCCCATCAATACCTATGTAGTATGAAAGAAACATATGCAATCTTTCAATTTATATTGGTAAAGCTTCAATATGCAGTGTATGAATGGAATATTTGTGGTGATTGGAAGGTAATTACACTTATTTTTGGTCTGCAGCTTGGTTACACGAAGTACTGTTGTTTTTTGCGTCTTTGGGATAGTAGGTACAGAAAAAACCATTATATCAGAAAAGAAGGGCCTAAACGCGAATCATTCATTCCCTGGACAGAAAAATGTGAAACATGACGCATTGTGTAATCCTAAAAATGTGTATCTACCTCCGTTACATATCAAACTAGGATTAATGAAGAATTTTGTGAAAGCCATGGGCAATACTCCTGGTTTCATGTACTTAAAACAGAAGCTTCCTAAAAGTAGTGAAGCAAAAATTAAAGAAGAAATATTTGTGGGTCCACAAATACGATCCCTAATGCATGATGAGAAGGTTGAGGAACTATTAAATCCACTGGAGAAAGCAGCTTGGCAAGCATTCAAAAATGTAACTCACAGTTTTTTGGGAAATCTAAAGGCGGAAAATTACCGTGATATTGTTCATGATCTCATAACATCTTATAAAAATTTGGGCTGTAATATGTCCTTAAAAATACACTTCCTGCACTCGTAGTTAGATTTCTTCCCGGAAAATCTTGGTGCAGGGAACGATAAGCATGGGGAACGCTTTCATCAGGAGATTTCAGTGATAGAAAAGAGATATCAAGGCAAATGGAATGCTAATATGCTGGTCAATTATTGTTGGACCATCAAGAGGGATACTCAACAGGCGAAATATAGAAGAAAATCGAGTTTTCTTAATTTCTAGGTGAGTCCAAATGTTCGAATATTGTGGGCTTAAGAATGTAGAAAATATTAAAGTGTTTCAATTATAAATGCCTGCCTCTCGAAAACCTTACGTGATGAAGAAAAATCGATATCATATTTGAATTCAGGAGAAGAAATGCTATCAGAATCACATATTTTCCTTCTGAGAAAAAACAATTGGTTTTTTTGTTGCCCAGTGTTATTAGTGATGTCCTGAACCATCTCAAACTCATTATATCTGCTTTTGTGTAGTGTGACATACAGACTTTGACTATAATTTATTAATTTTAATATATTAGGAGCTCAGTTGTGAGCTTTTCAGTAAGCTCTCTGGTAATTTCAATTTTGCGTTATGTACAAGAAGTGTTACTTTTACTTGTTCAAAGGTGGATATTACTCCGAGGACCTGTTCTAAAAAAATTGCTTTCAATGAACACACTACTATGATTGTGAGAGGTATAACTATAGTAGTTAAAGTGATAGAATTAAGTGTTTTAAGAACATTTTAAAATTCTAGATCATCAACTCCAAAAATAAAAGAAAAATGTGGGTACAAGTGGAAAACTACTCTGAAAACTGATAAAATTTTAATAAGAAGTAACAAAATAAATACAAGAAAGACAAGCATGGAAAAGGCTTCTGGAAGGTAATATTAAGAAAAAAAGACGGAGGAAAAAAACTATTTCTAACTCAGAAAATGATAAAAAAAACGCTTAGCATGGTCAAAAATAACGATCATGGACTATTAACGACTGGAAGAAGATGATTTTGAATGATGAAACATTTATTTGTGCTGGGATACAAATCAAGTGTAGTTAGACGAAGTGAAGTTGAAACTTTATTACCAGATCATATTCAACAGATTATAAAACACCCTTCCAAAAAGATGTGTTTGTGGGTTTTTCACAACAAATGGCCGTGGAAGCTTAGTTCCTTTTAAATACATGATGAATTCTGTCAAATATATCGAAATATTATGTAGTAGGATTGTTCCATTCATGAAAACATTTGATGGAACATTTCAACATGACTTGGCCCTGTGACGTAGTCACAAAGGAGAAATCGCCCTATTCATGAGGAAATTCACAGCTGGGGAGCACGTGGCTTTGGCGTCATTGTGCTTTGTCGGACAGCTGGACTGTCGGAACCGGTGGAACTGGCAAACACTATGGGCTGGGCATCACTGCAATATTTTTCATTCATAGGCAGTGATTATCAGTCTTGAAAGGCTGGCGCCTTGGCAGGCGGCGGCGGGTGGCATCAAAAGAGGAAAAGGCGGCCAGATGGTTGAGTACAGATGTCAGCCAAGCCCTTGTCGCCGGTGACCTTTGAGAGGGACCCGAACTTTTGTTATCTCTGCACGAATGGTGGACTTACAAGACCGAGGTGCCGTGTGCAAAAACCTTGAGGCCGGCCAATGGGGATTGATGAGGGGCGTGGAGTGGACCGCTCCTGGAGCTTAAAAGGGTTGACCCAACGAAAGAAAGGGATGGCTCCCGATCGACTCCCACGGTAGATCTCCGAGACGGAATCGACGGATCTAGGAAGAAAAGCGTGAGGCGAGGGACTCCAAGTGCTCATTTGACTTAGAAATTCCCCAGACTTAAATCCTACTCCAAACAGATGGCTAATCTCAAGAATCGTTTTGCAAAGATAAATCGTACAACAACAGAGCAAATGATAAAATGGCTGTAGTAGTGTGTTTCCAAGATGATGAAATTAAGAACATATGTGCTACTCTAGTGGAGTCAATGCCAAGATGGGTTGAAAAGGTCTTTTCTGCTAAGGGAAGACATACTTCGTTTAATAAACAGATTTTTCAGTCTATTTAAGGTATATGAAATGATAAAAGCTGTTTTAGAAAAAAGCACTTTTTTCCATTTGTCCAATTAATTCGAACAGTATAGTAGCTTAGGCGTGTCAGATATTCAGATATTAGTTACTCTCAAACATTTATTGTAAAGTGGGATTATTTTTTTTTAAAAAAAAAACGATGCTACATTCTTTTATCACATGGATTTGAGGAACTTTTCTTTTGAATCCTCAACAGATTCTAACCTATTTATAAACAAATATACCTTTAATTTCGTGAATAACGGATAATAGCTGGCTGTGAAGGAGTCAGTTGTAAGGAGATATGCAAATTTTTCCACTTAAGTTGTTGAAGTTCTCGGTGTGTTTGTGTTGATGATTGAGGTCAAGCATTGGCATAACCAAAACTCTTTCAAAACATCTTTCAGAAGACGAATGATTGTAAGCACATCACATCTGACAGGATCATCAATAAGCATATTCAATTTGAAAAGTCACCGAACCATTCAGTAACAAAACTCGGCTAACACAGAGGTGAGGAAAGTAGCTGTTGGCACGCATTCGCGATTACATGATCTGTATTTTATTAAATTTTAAAAAGGAGAAAACTGTATTTTTGCGACAAGAAATTATTATAAATACTAGCTGACCCGGCCGGCGTTGCACGGGCTTTTACCGAGGGTATAACTTAATCCCCATGTTAATTTCCTCCTTTATTTCTGACGCCAGCACTTCTGTGTGGGTGTGACACGTACGATGTGAGTGCATGGCCGTGAGTGCGTATCATGGCTTTCTCGTTTAACATTTTCCCTTCTCTTGACAAAATCAGCACTTCCAATATTATTTTTCGAAATTACTTTGACTTCTTTGTTTCTTTCCTCTCCGCTTACCCCGGGGTTGCACGGGCTTTTACGAGTGAATAACTTTATCCCATGGGAATTTCCTGTTTCCCTTAGGACGATAGCACTTATGTGTGTGTGTGTGTATGCGCGCGACATGAGTGATTTCTTTAACTATGTCATAAAAACTCCCTTTTTCGAAATTTGTTCTTAAGTTGGTGTGGTAATTAGGAGAGATGGGTGAAAGCTCAGGTGACTCCTCATCACTTGACCGTGGCTTAAAATTTCGAAGTCCTCGCCAAAAACTCTCGAGTAGGTGAACAGTAAGAATTTATAAATCACTCACCCACTTTCCAATTCTTTCGTTGCAGTTTTTTAGTCCTCGGAAATGAAAATGTAGCCTTTTCAAAAAAAAATTTTATGTTGAAAAAGACAGAAAAGTTAGAAATTTTTCATATTACAAAATTTCACTACTATTTTAAATCTTGAAGTAAAATTGTGAGGATTTTTTGAAATGTTCGACATGGGATAAAGTTTCATGCAATTACTTTTTTAAAGAAGAAATCATTTAACGATTGATTTAAGTATTTTGAGTGTTTTATTAAAATTGTTCAAAAAAGTTTTTGGCTTTTATTTTTTAAATCACTGATTTGATACAGATAAATATTTTTAAATGAATCTCAGAAATGTATTGAATACATTCTTTCTTCTTAATCTGACATCAATAATGATTTAATTTTGAAAATTATATAAAGAGAAAATGAGAAAATTGAAGCAAAATAACTTTTTCACTCGCATTTTTTTTACTCGCCAAATTTGCTGATTATCGCGTTTAAGTCAGAACTTTTGGTGTAACCCTTGAGTTGATGTGAATTTCAGGTGAAACAGTTGAAAGCTATTTGGCGCGAAACCATTTTTCGACGCCAAGGCTTGGCAAACTGTAAAAATCGCGTATTTTTTATTAATTTTTATTTTTTAGGGCTTAATTTTTAAGTTAATGCTTTCAAACTTCACACATTAATTTCGAAAACGAAGGACTTTAAAATAAAAAATGTCAAATATTACTGTTTAGATTATTTCTTGCAATAACGTTATTTTACGAAAATCACAAATCTTTTTTTAAAATCCGTAATTTTAAGCAATTTTTTCAATTTTCGTACAGAAGTTTGATAACATTATTCTACAAACGCAACAAAGTTTCGTATGAAATCTTAATAAATAACGAAGTTATTTAATGTTGTTAAAAATTTCGACAATTTTTCGAAAAATCTTTAAAAAAAAGTTTTGGGCATTTTATTTTTTAAATGA
This sequence comes from Trichonephila clavata, assembly GCA_019973975.1. NCBI lineage: Eukaryota > Metazoa > Arthropoda > Arachnida > Araneae > Nephilidae > Trichonephila > Trichonephila clavata. The sequence goes on along the minus strand of BMAO01038724.1, from coordinate 656 downwards.
CTGGTTCTAAAAGAAAAGGCTTGAAGTTATTTAGTAGAATATCGTTTTCATAACAGGAAAATAAATTCATACGCAATGATTTCGAAATAATTTTCATAAAAACGCATCAATTTTAACTATTTTTTAAAAAAATCTTAAAAAATAGAAAATATTATTATTTTGCAAAAAAATCATACTGTATCGTGGTGAAAGAAATGATCTTTCCGATTCTGTAATTATTTTTTGTCTGATTTAGAAAACAAAAATGGATGGCTGTTTAAATAACGTCGAGAATACCGAAAAATTTCACCCTCTGTTCATTCACGACGCTAGGCGGAAAAAAATAACGCGCAGGTTAAGACAATTAAGCGTTTTAAGGTTTTTAACTAATATCTTTTAACTAATACAAATCGGAATGAAAAACAGTTTACGTCCTATTCTCAGACCTACTGAATATACGCACAAAATCTCATAAGAATCGGCCACACCGTTTCGGGGAGTTTGGTTACAACACTGTGACACGAGAGTTTTATATATTAGATAATCACTTCAGTCAGCAAAGCCAGTTGAACACTACTTAAGAGATTGTATGTAAAGTTATTATATTTTGCATTTGAACATATTTTTAACTATATAAAATGACTTTTATTCTTTTTTGATAAGAAAAAAATATCTGA
>BMAO01038723.1:0-17181 GCA_019973975.1 Trichonephila clavata | reverse complement strand
AAAGTAGCCTTTTTCTGTTTTTTCTCAATATTAGTCGGTACTTTAAGATTCTACTTAACATTTTATGACTACTTTCTCTTTCCTGACACTCATTTGGAAGAAAAAAAAGCTTCTTAAAAAAACCGCTGAGTGAAAAGAAATAAAAGAATAGATGTTTTATAGTTCTATAAGATAATAATACTGCTATAAAATTAAATGAAACCACATTTATGGATCATTCTCCTTCTTTTTATAAAATAAAAGCAGAAACTCTTTCTATTCCATAAGAATAATCTTTATAGAAACACAAATTACTTTTATTCGAATAAAATATTTCAAATTTAAAACAAAACAATTAAAAGTGAGCCACAATTTTTATTAAGGTTACTTCAAGGTAAATATGAATTTTACCAAAAATGGACAATTTTTCATTATTTTATTTTATAAGCCATCTTATTAGCTTTATAAAAATACCAAGTTTATTATTTTCCGTTCACTAGAATAAAAACTACAAGTGTTTTAGAAAAGGCAGATACCATTACTTTAAGCAAGATGTCCAACTTTAAAACTAGAAATGTGTGTGCGATTTTTTAAATGCACAAACGGGGCCAGTGATTGCTAAAAAAGCTTTGAAAATAATTAAAACTAAAATTCTTTATGTTTGTTCTGTATAATAGTAGAAGTGTTTTAACTTTCAGATTTATCAATCACTCTTTTATTACAAAATTTACAGCCCTTTATGTTAATATAATCACTGTTTTTTTTTTGAAGCAATTTCATATAATAACTAAGATAAAGGGTGCTCTAGTTTTTGTAAAAATTTAACTATCTCTTATCTTGAAGGTCATTTCAAAAATGAATAATATAACAACACATCAGATTTGAAAAATTGACAATTTGTTCATAAACTTTTGGTACAGAATGGGCCGCGTTTATGTTATTTTTTGTACATTTTTACGCATTTTTCCCATTTTAATAATAATAATTTCTTTTTCTCTTCTTAATTTTACCATATTTTTCTTAAAATGTTCTAAAAAAATCTAAAAGCTACCAAAAAATCCCGGTATTTCCATTTTCTTAAAAAAAGTTGTCGCAACCTTAAAAAGATTCATGGTCAAATATTTTGGGAATTAAAAATGGTTAAAATGGAAATATCCTTATTAGACATCCTTCGTTTCTAGCAGGTTTTTTTTTTATTTCTGTGATATTTTTTAATGTTTTCAAATGTATTCCTCTCTACATAAAAAAGTTTTTAATGAGATGCTGTAATGAATTTATTTCATCACCAAATTTGGTTGTCAGAAATGATGCCAACTTGTCTGTATCGCCAATATTTCCCCAAGTTTCCATTGAAACCCCATGATATTGTAATGGACGGCTTTGCTTGCGAATATTACAATTTTCTCTCTATGTATAAAAATTTTTTCGTGATGCAGTACAATGTCAGCAATGAATATAAGAACTTGTATAATTTGTACAAGGAGGGTTAGTCTGCCGTTTGGTGGACAGAGGGAATCTTTTAGTGTAAAATATAACAATAACGTGTGTCAAATTTAGATTTCTTTTTTCTTTTCTTGTTTAATGAAAACTATATTAAAGGACATTAAACAAATTAAAGTGTTTTTTTATGTTATTGATATGTAAAAATCAATTATTAATGAAAATTGTATTAAAATGTATAATTTGAAGTAAAAATCTCTTCATGAATTGTTTCATATTGTGATATACTAAAATTTTACACTTCATATGTACAGTACTTTTTTGTGAAATTGCATTGACATATTTTTTAATTTCCATTATTACTTATTAAAAATGCAACAAAAATATGAACAATGTGTATCCCTAAAAATTTTTCCTTTCACTAATTTTATAAACTAACTCAATAAAACGTATGTATAAATGGAAAAATTTAAATTATTTATTAAAAATATCAACTTTTAGAGCTGAAAGGTCTTTGAAAATTCACAGGCTCAATTATATGGGTTTTTTTGTCGACTATTTCGAAGCAAGTTATTGGTCATCAAATGAGTTTGTGATCATGAAAGTGAAATGACTTGGAGACATTTTTTTTTTTTTTTTTTTTTTTTTTTTTTTTTGCAAAAGGAAGAATACCTTTCAACTTAGGATTGTTATAACAATGTTCATTGAAATTGTAAACACGTATATTGTGTGTGGATTTTTAATATTCTTTTTTGAAAGAGCAATAAATTTCTAACTAAAGTAAGTTTTGTAAGGGACGTTACATCAATATGAATAATTCTCAGTAAGGGATTAAACTCTATATACATTTTTATAAAATAAAACAAAAGAGATTATAGAACGGGGGTCGATAATCTTTTAGCTGTGGCGTGACAAACCATTGTATTAATGTGATTCAGCTTGCCACAGTAGGACATTTTTCAACCAATTCGATTCCCGTGATAAGGAATGCAGAGTTAAAGAATAGAGGTATTAATTTTGCATCACTTAAAAATATTTCTTAACATATAAATAAACAGCATAAAATATAACTATTTATTCAACAAAAATAAAGAAAATTGAAATTATTCATATATTACGTACTTTTTTAAACATATTTATTTAAATAAGAAATAGACAACATAATGTATACACATTTCACTGCTTTATAGTTAAATAAAAAGATGAGTATTAATTTTAATGCGAACCTACTTTCATATCGCAAAATAAGGGGCATAATTTGTGACTCTCACTTTAACACGATTCTGAGCATTCAGTTATCAAACAATTTCATTACGGGCTCGCAATATTTTTCAAATGTGGAAATATTTTTTATACTTAGATATATAGAACTAAAAGCGGAAAGCAGAGTACGTGCTATTTTCTCTCTTCAAACAATTAAATCTCTCCAGAAATAATATTGGATAATTTACAAAATAGTTGTAAATTTATCTTTAGAGTTATCTCTAAGCTTATTTCGTAAGTCCGTAAATGTCCATAATTCTGAAGAGAGAGAGAGATGCTTGTTAAATAAGATCCATTACAAATATATCAACTTCCGTCCACTCAAAAATTGACAAATTTGTACAGTAGTGCAGAGTGCCTCTGAGAGTCATACTGCGTGCCCTAGGTTGCCGACCCTTTTTATAGATGTTTCTCACGCATTTGTGTCCTTTTAATTAAACTTTTTGGTTTCTATTTGCTGACTGATTGATTTGAGATTCTCGCCTTATCCCTGGTATGATATGGAAGGAACCCAGATATGCTTATAGGCATTGCTATTAAAAAGTTCGGTAGTATACTTATAATTAAGACGGTGGAGATTGTGATTGCAAGGTGTGAAAGTGAATGAATGCTTCAGAGGTTCTTTGGATTAGAATCAACGAGTTGACTACGTGTACGATTTCTACAGGTGTTAGAATTTGTATGGATACGTTTTAAATGTGTCTATTAAATGCATACTTATTGTAATGATAGGATTGGATTGTAAATTTCGCTTCTATTTATCTCGAGATTCCTTGAGAATGCATTGAATAGAATTTAGTATTTTTTATACAATATCTGTTGATCATCCATCTCACAGTTTTAATACGAACATCTCAAAATGATTAATGAAAGAACTCAAATAGAGAGATATTTTCAGTGTGTATAGTACAAAAATCGGATGAAATACTAAAACTATAATTAAATCTGAAATAAATACTGCCGCGTGTGTGTGGTGTTATAGAATAAAAATATTTTGGAGTCCTAAAATTATCTTTTTCCTGGATTTATTGGTAACAATAACTTTCAACGATAAACTTAACAATCTTTAACAAATTAAACCATTACTATGATTAGACTGAAAATAATAAAGAGAATAAATCTTAATATTCGAGATAAAAATCCTAGTAAACAACGGCATCTAGTACGCCGAAGCCAAGAACAAGAATCTAACTTAAAATATACGAGTAAACAACAGCACAAAATCAAAGAAGTATTACACGTTTGATACAATTTTATTTGATTTTATTATATTTCGTTTGAACAATATATGAAAAAATTCGAATCAAAAGAACAATATGTGACGAGATGACTTTCATATTTATAGCGGCCATTCTATGAATCTCAAATCTTAAATTTTTGGTTGTGTGTGTTTTGTGTAAAATCAGTAGTTCTTTATTTTAATATTTTTGTCGAAAACTTGTGATTAACTTGAAGAAAAATACGAGTTTGAATAGCAAGATAAATCAAAAGTTTCATTGTTATGAATATTCCGAAGAGTCGGCATAGATAAATGAAAGGGTTATTACTCAAATAATTTTTTTAAGTATAGTTTGAAAAAATTTAGAAAATAGCACAATTTTAAAATAAGACTTCTCTAATATTTTTGAAACACTTCATTTGAATAGACATGGTAAAATTCATTACAGTTCTTTTTTCCGATAGAGTCAAGAATTTCAATATGAAGAGCAGAGGAGTAGACAGTGCTGAAAGCTGGAAAATCGCAGCTGCGAGTATTATCATCAATTTCTTAATCTTAGCACCAGCAAGGTTATCAGGTGTACTCTTCGTCGCTTTTATGGATCGTTATAATGTTGACAGAGAGCAAGCATCTTTGCCTTTCACCTTGTGCTATATTTTAAGAACACTGCCTGGTAAGCAATTTTAACTGTATCAATTACTGAACATTTAAATTTTATAACAAAACGCATTTCATTTTTCGTGGCAGTAAAATTTATTTTTCTTTACCACATATCTCAATATAATTGACACTTAAATAATTTATTCCCTTATTTGATGCTAAAATGAAACATTTTAATTAATTTTGAAGTAAAAAGCAGAAAAGGATATGTATCTGAGGGGGGGGATTTATTTTCATCGTGTATAGAACTCCATGAAAGTAAATTAAAATAAATAAACTGCTGTATTAGTATAATAAAAACGTATGAAATATGTTAATGATATACGTTTTTGGAAAACAGTAAATATGAGCAGGTCTTGTTAACCATTTGAGTGGTAATGACGTATATATACGTCAGTGAGAATCTTGGCCTAAGGTGGTTTGATCAAAATATAGATGTTTTGTGTTTTTTGTCTCAGGTAGTATCATGCAGTACAGCCTTAACGTACATAAAGGCTGTTATATCAGGTTATAATCATGCAGTGTTGAAGAATGACGCTGTAAACACCTTTTCTGTTCGAGCAAAAGCCCCTTTTTCTTGTTTGACAGTGTGTGATCAGAACAACATGTTGACACGTTGACTTGACGACACGTTAACTTGGTGAGCCATTACTTGCCAAAAAAGTTACTATAACAAAAGATAGAAGTATGACACCAGAAAAAATACTAAAGATTATGGCTGATGTTACAGAACAGCAAATACAGAGGCCAGAAGATAGTAAAAAACGGAAGAAATCATATTCAGGAAAAAAAAACACAAGCACAGCATAAAAGGCTGTACGATAGTACAGCCTTTTATGTATGTTAGACATGTTTTGCAGGGATCTATTTTCAGCAAATAGTATTAATATATATATATTTTAGCTTTACACTTTAAGTAGAAGCGCCGTAGCAAACATTTTCCCGAAGGTTATTGAATTTACGATAATGTATCATGAGATGGTGGCGTGTCGGCAAAAACGAGTGGTTACTGCTGATTAAATCAAGAATATTTTAACAAATAAGGAATCAGAAGATAAATTTTCTGATGCAAACAGTGATGATGAAGGTGGGATTATAATTGCCAGAAACAGGGTTTGGTTCCTGTATGGGAGAAAACAATGAGTAACATTGATCATAAATAATGATTGTTTTTCTTGTCCTGAAGCAAAGAAAAATTTTGGGGGTTTGTCAGAAAAACTCACGACAGAAGGTCATCAACCGGAAAATGAACCTACCGCTAATATGGTTTGTAAGAATATGTATAAATATATCTGTGCGCTTGTAGCTAGTTCGTACACTTTTGTGACTTTCGTGGTGTTTTTGTGTCTGCTTGTGTTTTAATATTAATTTCTATTATTTTATCTAACTCAAAGTCTTGGTAAAATTTTAATAAAATCATAGCAAAATCTTGTTTTACCATTACAGCTTAAAGCTAGGTTGAATCATATTTTGTTGATAAAGAATCCACTATAGGTATATTAACATTAGTACAAATTGAGAGTCACAATGATTTGACTAGCAATACTTCGGAGTAGCCGCGTAGAAATAAGGTTACTCACCCTCTTTGGAATAATTTTCTAAACTTTATTACTTTTTCTTTGTTGTAAGTGAAGAATAAGTAAAATACATCTTGAGATTCTATTGCTGTCCAATTTTAAGTAAAATTTGTTCTTAAAATTTCAGGCCCTTTAGCAGGCTACCTAGCAGAAAGATTTGGATTAAGAAGGATGTCTATTATTGGTTGTATACTTTCTACGATAGGAGTGACAGCGTGTTTTATAGCAGAGGATATTATCACAGTAACAATCCTTTTAGGAGGCTGTTATGGTAATTTGCTTTTTAATGATTTAACTTCTTTATTATAATGACCCAATTTAATCTTATGGTTTCTTAATGAAAACCTTTGCCTCAGAATCTAAATATTCCAAGATAATAATGCTTACAAATGCAAAAATAGAAAGGTATTCTGAGTTTATATAATAAATATATGTTTTTGGAACTTATTTATTAATATTATTACATACATAGTGTATTATAAAAAATCCAAATAAGTCTAGAAAGTAATTAAAGAATAATCGTATGCATTTAGGACACTAATTTAGCCGATATATGTGATAAACTTGTATCCAAGGCAGAGTGTAGAAGTGAAAGAGTGACGAGAGTTCGAGAGAGAGCGAACTTGCGAGTTTGATAGATATTGATCAAGGTCTTGGCGAGTTTGATAGATATTGATCAAGGTCTTGGCGAGTTTGATAGAGTGTGATCAAGGTCCTGGTGAGTTTGGTAGCAGTGGTCATAGAATAAGAAGTTGCTTATTAAAAGTTTTGATGCAAGAGTTTCAATATAGGTAGTGAAATCAACTTGTTCAGTATGGCTAGGCTCTTACAGAATCCCTAAGTGACAATGCATATTTACTGCAAAATTTCACCGCTAAGATTTCTCCCTTTCTTGGAGGCAAATTTTTTATTCGGTGTAATCCACAATAAAATTTCCATCGGAATTCATCAAAATGCACTCATCTTCCATGCATGTAAATGTTTCATTTTTAGTTTATTTTATTTATATTTACTTACAGCATACAATTCTTTATTACTCGTATTAGGACATATTTTGGAGATTTTATAGGAACAGTTTCCAAAACTTAAACTCAATTATAAGTCCACTATTAAAATTAACAGTGTTTATTCTTTTATTTAAACATACTTCCTGGTTTTACTGTAATATGATTATTCCAAGCATTAAAAACATACCAGATCAACCTAAAACTTCAGCTTTAACACAGTATTTCTTTACGTATCAATTGCATATCTTTGATTTATCTAGCATAAATTTAAGATTACCTTTTATTTTAAATTAGATATTGTAAAATTTACCTTCTAAAACGTTTTTATTCCAGGAATTGGATACGGGTTTGTCTGTTCTTTAATACCAGAATTCCTGAATCAATATTTTGATAAACATCTTGCAAAAGCTAATGGATTGGCAATGGGAGGAGCCGGTATTGGAGCTTTTGTAATCCCACCTATAGTAGAAATTCTCATCCACGTCTATGGAGTCTCTGGGATGCTTTTAATTTTTGGAGGGATGGTCTTACACAGCATACCAGCTACTATGATCCTGAGGAGAGCAGATTTTGCCAAAAAATCGAAAACAGTTGAAGTTGTGCAGCACTGTATCGAAAATGGAGACAGTCCTCAATTGACAACTGTTCAAGAATATACACAATCACCAAACTGTGTTTTCAGTATCACTCCTTCAATCAATTCATTAGAAAAAGTTTTGCAACCAGATGAAAGCTTCAGCGCTGCAAGAACTCCTAAAAATCACCTTGAGTCCTCATATTCTATTAATGTGGTCCCATTTGAGACTAATTTAGTAAAAAATAAAGAAATTAATTCTTTTTCATTGAGCAAACCTAATGAGCAACCATCAAAACTGCTAACTATGAATATGCAGTTTTCTGCAAAAGGCATCAATCTCCAGAGTGAACTCAGCAAAAAAGCTCATAAACCAGACTCCCCTTTACTACTTAATATTCGTACTGTAAAAAGTAGCGTCGATATTAGAGACTTAGCTTTCGACTTCAAAATGAAAGCGGAGAAAGTTAATTCTGAGAAGCTAATAGAACCATATGTGCCAAGATCATCTAAAAAGAAGCAAAACACTTCTGCTTCAGAAACGTTTCGAGTGTTTACAGATTCAGCATTTCTACTTATAATGTTAATACAGAGTACATACTTCTTCATAATGTTTTTAATATGGACCATTGTTGTAGACTTTGTCAGAGATAAAGGGATTACTCCAGATGAGGAGGTCTATTTCGTCATGTGTTTATCGTTATCAGACACTCTTGGACGTCTTGGACTAGGCTGGGTGACAGACAGTGGGTTCCTTACCAAAACAAATTATAGTGCCCTTTGTTTTCTTGGAATGGCTGTGTTCTGCTCAATTCTTCCATGGACATCGGGATTTATTGTGATACTTATCACCTTATTTACTTACGGATTTATTTCTGGAGGCGTTATGATAATCTTTCCAGGAATGGTCACCCATTTCGTCCATAAAGATATGAGAACTATGGCCATGGCTTCGAGAACAGTTCTAAATGCACCCATGAGCATGACAATTTCACCTATGATTGGTAAGGATATATTTTCGCTATTTACAATTTCTGTTTCAAAAAATGATGTGCTTTGTTTAATGAAAATTATCTAATTAAAATCCAAAACTTTTTTCTTAACCCTCTCTTTCGTTTAGAGAATCATTTAAACAATTCAGGCTAAGTATAAAAGTAACTTATATGATTACATCCTTTGCCTCGACTTTCAGCATTATTAACAATAACCCTAAGACATTATCTTAAAATTATAGGCATTAGGTTTATTTATATCTTGAAAACGGTTTCTTCGGTATCCCAAAATTGATAGCTAGAAGTAGAGAGAAGGCATGGCATGTTTCAATATATTTTCATCGATGAAAAACAACAGCATTTGTTTTCCTGCCCATATTCCAAGAAAATTCCTTTCCACCATTCACCAACCTACTGCCCCAATTCTACTTTTTATACTAGGTTGAATGTAATACATCTTTGTTGAATGAAAAGTCACCATTTAATAAAGATTTTTTATTTAGTGGTACCCAATCTGAGGTTTTAGTTAATGAGTTGTGGCGAACTAGAGTTCGCGTTAATGTGTGTGTAGGGGGGGGGGGCAACCGACGGGAAAGAAATATTTATAAAAATCTACAACTTTTATTTAAGTCGATTCAATATAGATTCAACTAATGGATGCTAATAATTTCTGTGGTTGAAACTAAATAATCAGAGTGAGTTTGCCCTAATTAGTAATAATAATAATATAAATTTTACTAATCGTGACTAGATAAAAAAACAAGTAATATAAAAAAAATTTAAGTCAATTCCTACTTAGATCAACAAAAAGGAGCACCTTAAGGAGGCGTGATAACTCTACGAGGAGGGCGCGAGTATATTGAAAAGTCGAAAGCAAAAGATTATTTTAAAAAATTGTTAATTTACTGAAAGTAAACAAACAAAATACATTCTGACATAATAAAAAATAAAATACGCATTTACACTGATATAATAAACTTATAAATGTTTTAGTACTGCACAATGTATTTCATAATTATTTTAACAATACTATAAGAACAAGTTTAGTAATTACCAGCGATCCCATGGACTTGTTATATATACAAAAAAATAACACTTATCTTGATAATTTGTACGGTTTATAATTAATCCCATTTAACTGCCTATAAAAAGTTACTCGATTCGCTCCCCAATGCCACCATTTTTCACGTAGGCACGTGTATCTGATGTATTGTGTGGGGGGGGGACAAATGGAATAAATAAACAAATCCTCTGAAATAAGTAAATCATTCGCAAACACTGTCAGGGTCCTTTTATTGCATTCAAAAAGAATTTGGAATAATTTTATGGATAGTAGTGCACAGAAAAGATTGTACTTCGGCAATATACGTCCGGGGAAATTAACGCTTTGTGTGTGTAAGACGTTTATATACGCCTGTGGCACTTAAGAGGTAAAAGTCGTATTGTAGCTTTATCATCAAAGTATAGTATTATTGAATTCATTATATTGTTATTGTATTGTAAGGAAGTTGGGCGCGATGAAAATTATGATTGGATATTGGGTTGCAAATATTTAAAGTTTGAGAAGCACTGCTGTATTCATTTATATGCATTATGGTTCCTTCCTAGAAAGAGGTTTTTAAAAAATCAGACAATTCATGAAAATGAATTACCCCTTGAAAATTATTAGTTGAATGGCGTGAATTTAACCCGTAACGGAGTCGCATTCAATTTGTATAATAAAATAATATACCTGCAAGACTTTAAATTTTAACTGTAGATTTAGCATAACAGAATTGAAAAAATGCGAGGAAAAAGTTTTTTTTTTAAATTTAAGTATCTGATTATGCTCTTATTTAAAGATTTTCTCTTTTCAGGCTACTTTCGAGGACAGTTAGGATCTTACGATTGGATCTTGTACATTGTAACAATGCTCTCCTTAATCTGTTCTGTATCAAGTTGGCTTTTACCATACATTGCTAAAATAAGAGATCGAAGAATTATGGAACAGACATCAAAACTTCCGCATAGTAGTGTCGAAGCATGAACAATACCTTTTTAAAATTTAGAATGATATAAATTGTTGTATGTTTCGAATCACCAGGAAAACTGTATATTTATGTATTATAAAAATAAATTTGAATGTCTTCTTTTAAGATTTTGAAATTATTTTCGTATATTATCTCTCTATTTATATAAAAAATGTTTTTCGTGATGCCGCAATAAATTTATTTATTAATCTCACACATGAAAAAATAACAAAAAGTCAGCAAGTTCTGTTCAATATTAAGGTTACAAATTGGCAATAAGGCACAATTTTCAGTTCAATCAACTACTTTGTGATGGGTCCTTACGCGTTTCACTAACCTTCTCATATATTCTTTAATGTTTTATTTATTTCAACCAATCTCCACCGGGAGCCAAAGCGTGATTTAGCAAATGAGATATTTTATATAAGTTCGGGTTTAGCGATTAGTGGGGGAAGAGAGAATGAAATGAAATGAGAAAGTGTTTTCAAGTGTAAACGTAGATTTTGTGAATAGAATCGTTGGGAATCCAACGCACCGTCGTGGATAAAATTAGTTCGTAGAAGAACTGCGGGAATAGCTGAAAATATAAGTCGTCTCTTAAAGAAGGAATCCTGACTTAAGTTGACCCAATCAAGATCCTAAAGAACCAACTAGACGAACCTGCTATAGTATAAGAAATCAGGTTAGTGGTATTGAATTTAATTAAGTATACGTGTGTAGCTGTAATTGTACGCGTCGATCTTTCGTAGATTCAGATCGGATTCCGTCGTTCACGATTATTGATCCCTTCTCATTCTCCACTGTGTTTTATTGTTCTTAGAATTGAATAATATTTGTATATTCTCCTTAGTTAAGAAAATCAATAAATAAGATTGATTTGTTAAGATGACTACTGAATTCTTTAACCAGTCAACACGTTCGGATTCGGGTAATACCCGAAGGGAGTTGAGAATCTTAGGGGTAGCGAGAGGCTACGACAACTTCAAGCTCAAAGATTAACACAACATTACATCATAAATGTATATCTGAAAATTGAATGAGCCCGTTTGTGTTATTGGTGATCAAATCAAGGACAATGGAGAATATACAAGATTGATAGACCATGTACAAAACCATACATAAAAAACATGTTTAAGAACTGCATAATACATGTAAATTGCAGTTTTACAATTTGAGCAATCAGTATGAACAGTTGTATAATTTGTACATTGTGGGGAAACCTTAGAATTTATCGTAGAAATTGTATGTACGATAGTACCATTTATGCCTAGTTTCCGGTTCTGAGAAATATATTTTTTCCCAAATGGAAAAAAGGAGTATTTTTCTATTAGTAAACTATTTAGTTTTACAAAAACTTTGCACCAGCGGATAAAAAATTATTTTATGGAATCCGGGATCAAAAATAATAGAATATTCACAATCTAGTAGGTAGCACATACAAAGAAAAAATATTATTTTTAATATTTTTATTACGTTATAATAAAGTAAAAAACACTACAAAATTAATATGTTATGTATAAATAGAGCTTTCTGTTTTAATGCTTGTGTGAGATTAGCTTACTCTGTTTTGCACAAAAGTTTAAAGTCAGTTTATGTTCTTAAGCGTATTTCACGTTATATTAAGTTTAGGTTGCAAGTATATCACCCAAATACGGTTAATGTGTTTGTATACATAAATATATATACTCGTGGTCATATAAAATACACAAGGAACTTGAATCCATTTTGCATATACTTTTATAATTGTCTTTTAGATTTTTATGTTGACGCGTGGAACCCCTGGGCTTATCTCGGGTCCGTGGAACACGGTTTGAAGTCCGATACCTGAGTTATCTTGTTTCACTTGCAGCTTGGTGTTAGATGACTCCTGACTTATACTACTGGGTTCAAAGGATGAGAAATTAGTATACAAATAAATTAATTTAAAAAATATTCCTAATTTTGTAACATATACATTCCTACCATTAAAATTGCAGCACTAGGAATAAATGATCTGACGAACGTCAAAATCACATGAAAGGAAGAGGAGGTTAGGATATGAAAATAATTAGTATTTCAGTGCATTTCGATGACGCAGGAGGGAGAAACGACATCTGAAGCACTGCATAAAAGAAAAGTTATGTAGTGGATTTCTAATTCGGGAAGCTTTTTATAAGGTCGGATTTGCTCAGAATATCGTGTAATGCCTCGAAAAAGAAGAAAAAATTATTACTGGCAAGTGGGCAAGAGTTGGAATTCGATAGAAGCAGGATTGTTGCCTATCGAGAGTGTGGATTATCATTCCGTGATATCGCCCTTCACCTTGATCGAAATCCAATCACTGTCATGAAGATATGAAGTTAATGGTTTTTTGAGGTCATGCAGAACGGGATGAGGCTATACAGAATTTTATTTCTTCCTCCATGGCCAGTTGACTGATGTGTTTCTCAAAGTATCTGATAAAAAAAGCCTTTCCGTTGGTGCTATTTTTATAACCGGGTCTCGTATTCGAACTTTCTCTTCAAAATTAAAAAGATTCTGTGGTAACTACTTCCATAACATCGCATTTTTTGCATATTAAAACTGTTTATGTATTCGTTTCAGTCAAAGTAGTGATGCTTATTCAAATTTTTAATGATTGTTACAGCTTTTTCTATCCTTTTCGAGTCCCCAAAGGTTTTTTTTCTATCCAACTAGTTCAAAAATGTCCTGACAGTTTCATTAAACTTTTCTTCAGATACAAATTCAGTCAGATTTTGATTTTTTTTCTACATCTGAACTCATTTTTATTTATGAAGGTATTTAAAAGAACTCGAAGAATGGAAAACAATAATAAAAATGCACGCAGCCTTCCTTGCGAAATATTTGGGCTCTGTGCGTACGTACGCCAGAGGGGAGCGGGAAGTAAAGGCAGAGCCGGCCTTTTCAGGCCCAGGTGCAAGAAATCATTTAGAGTCATAATTTTTTTTAAAGTAAAAAATTATAAACACGAGCATATATTTTTAATACGCTCACTTAATCGACGTTTGTTTTTTCTAATACATTAATTACTTCAGAAAAATTAAAATATTTTGCAATTTCTTTTTCGATGCTTAATATAGCAAGTGCATTTAAGCATTCTGCATACTTGCTTGACCACAGGTAATTTTTTAAAAATTAATTTGCTTAAGAACGTTAGTACTTGCTTAGTTACTGGCAATAAAAAGAAAATTTTAACTCGGCTAATATGTTTAGAAACTCATTATAATCATTATTCAGTATCTGCATTGTCATATGTCTTGAACCCCTTTCATTCAAATCAAATCCTACACAAAAACCAATTTGTTATATAAATTTGGTTTTCGTCTTCATCTTTGTTATAAAACTTTAAAAGTTTTTGAAACATTTTCTAAAGTTTTTATATTAGTGATTAATTTGAAATTAAAAATAATATATATATTTAGTATACTTTTAAGTTTAGTATACTTCGAAGTTCTGTAACTTTATGAAAATTTGCAATTAAAATGTAATATTTTACCTGCAGTCATTGATTTTTTTTGTTTTAACAAAATAATTTGAAAGAAAAATGCCCTCAGTTTTGGTAGGAGTTCATTTTAATCTCTTTTTGTCTTATAATATAAACCTATATGTGTTTGTTGTAGAACAATTCTTAAAGAAATAACTTAAAGAAAATAAAGTATATAAGATGATCTGATTGTTTTAAAAAAATATTGTGAGCTTAATTATTTTTGTTAATGTATACGCAGATAAAATATTTGTGTCTAGTGTCAAGATTCAACGTAAAATAAATTTCCATGCTTGTACCCACCTAAAAATAGTCAATATCACTACATACAATGACAGCCCAGGATGTGCCTTGGTCTCCTCGAGAAGCTTTTTCCAGATCAACCTTCTTACAGCTAGTTTTTAGTTCTCAAAACTAGGAGATATTTTTCTAGACCTTCAATCCATCTTAGATATATAGCCTGTCTTTTCTTCGTGTGCCAATTGGTTGGGCATTGAAGATTTTTTTCGTGGTTCGGTCCTCGTCCATTCTGACAAAGTGACCTGCCCATTGAGTTCGTTGTGCTTTAATGAAGTTAACGATGTCAGATTCTTTATATGAGGGATAAGGTTATAAATTTGATTTTCCTTACAACGTGCCATTTTCTTGAATTCCTTCAAAATAAATCTTAAAATATTCCTTTCGTTGATATTTATCATGCTCTCATCTGTTCGATACATAAACCAAGTTTCACATGCATAAGTTAAAACGGATCTTAAAATATTTTTATACAATAGAGAACCTTTCTTTTTTATTACATTTGATTTCATATAGTTTCGTATTCCATTAAGACATCTATTAGCCACAGTAATTCTCAATTGGATTTCATTAGTACAATCGTTCCTATTGTTAATTTTAGAAAGTAAATAAGTAATGATCAACAACTTCAAAATTATACTCTTGAGATTTCGTAATAAGAGTTTTTTTAAGAGGTAGGGTTGTAGCCCTTCGTCCAAACCCCGAACCTGGAGGACTGGACCCCTAATATAGTGTCCAGGTGCAGGGTAGACGGCTATACCCCCGGACATTGGGTACCCATTTTAGTCGCCCTCTACGACACGCAAGAGCTACGTTTTAACTATTTTTATATCACAACATTACTTTCATTAATATACAGTTTTCTGTGCATAAAAAATTTTAAATCTTCAAAAATTCTTTAAATTCGAAAAGAAATTGTTGTTATAGTTTTTTTCACTTACGAAAAACAGCACATCAAGTGTTTTAAAATACTTATTTACTTCTACGTGAGAAAAATTAAAAATACTTGAAATTGGACTTTTTAAAGAAATTTAAATAAAAATTTCCAGTTTTTTTTTCTGAAAAGGAAATTAAGAGTTTGAATTTCATCCTTTATATAACTAATGGAATAAAATCACCAGTTAGTAAATTTTTCTGTAGATGAAATAAATATTTCAACAGTAATAAAAATGTTTAAATATAAAAGTTTGCTAAAAATGCAAAAAGAAAAGGTTCTTGTTAAATAAGCAAATAGTTTTAAGCAAATTCGCATTAAATGCAACAATATTTTTAGGAACTTTTTCCTCGATTCTAAAGATTAAAAAAGAGTTCTCTCATTACAGTTTTCATAAAATCAAACTCAACGCAAAATAGCTGACTTTTTTTTATTGAATGGCGCATTCTAAAATCACATGACTCGTGATTGGTTCTGATTAGATAAGATTTCACATTCGGCAATTTTGGTCGATACGATTAGAACATAATATAGTATCTGGTTTTATTAAAACGGACAGGTTCTTTATTTTATATAAATTCTGTAAAAATATTCCAAAATTATTTTTAAAAAATGTAAGTTATTTCAGTTCATTATATTTATTTAGAGAACTTTTATAATGAATAAATGTAAAAATTTGAATAAAGCCCAATGATAAGCCTAACGAACAAGAAGAAAAGTTCTTTGAGGTATACTACTTTTTGAAAAACCCAGTGTTACATAGATTACATGTTCTTACATAATTTTGCTTTTTAATACAATTTTAAGAACCAAAGTAAGAAAAGTTTTTAATGTTTTATGGCTGAACGTTTTGTCTTCTTTTATGGCATATATATATATATATTTGTGTGAACAGTTTAAATGAAAACATCTGCCTATATTTCATCAGTGATGAATACAAATACATGTTCACTAAAAATGAAAAAAAAATCCGCAATTTGTTTTGAAAGTACATTTAAAGGAAAACTTATTCCATTTCAGAACGTAACTTTACATATTTCTAAATAAGAAAAAGGCTGAGATATTTTTTTATTAATTAAAAATACCATAATTTTAATAAATAAGCTAAACATTAATCCAGAAAACTCGCCAGAATGACAATGTTTTTTTTTCTTTACCTTTTTTTTTTAGTTCAAGCAAACGATTCCTTTTCCCCCTCTAGTTTTCAGTTTTCCACACAGTCTTAAAAACACACGTAACAATTATAATTATTTTACGTTACTATTCAGCTAAGAATATTTTTTTAATACACCGGATCCATCTGGCAGCTATTTAACAGTTACTTTTTCAAGGTATTGAGTGGCAACATTGGCTACATATAAAAATCAATCTTATTTGCCATTCGATCGTTTGATTCGAAATTAGTGAGCATTTTTGAGTTTTCTTAGAATAATTATAATTTTAAAATTTTATTTCGTGTTTATCATTGCGATATTTTTCGCCATCGATCGTCGACGAGGTTTGTGCTTCATATTTTTTTCAAATATTTATGACTCCTTTTTTTTGTTTAATAATTTTTTTTCATTTTCTTTATACTTTATTACTTAATATTTTCTCTTGTAATGGCTTTTTATGTTTTGGAATTACTTTTTTTATGCGCTTATTTGATTTTATATTTATAGTCATTGAAATTTCATATTCCAACAATTATTAACTTAGAATTTCGTGAGATAAATTTAAATTTTAATTAAAAATTTGTGGATTTAT
>BMAO01038722.1:0-162143 GCA_019973975.1 Trichonephila clavata | reverse complement strand
TCTGTTACCCGCCCGCTTCGCTGGGAATTTCATGATGTTTTATAAATTTTTACTGCTTATATATATGTATAAATTATTGATATCTAAGTCCTGCATTAAGAATTCGATTGTATTGAAAAATATACTTATACCTGTAACTGTCGCCTGTTGATAAAAAAAGGGGGCAGAACTCATCTAATTTGTGTTTTCTAAAAATCTCTAAAATTGAAGCATAGAATGTTTGCTCTTTCGTAACCCAAAAACCAAGTGGATTCCCGCAAAACCAATTTTCGGTGGATCTCTACTCCGTAAATTGAAGATGCAAACCAAATTTCAAGTCTAAATCTAACAGAAAAAAAAAGTTTTACTATCAATAACCCCGTAATCCCGTTGAGAGTTGTTTTCCAAAATAACCGCTCTTAGCGGATTCCAACTCAACAAAAGAAAAATGCAAACCAAATTTCATTATTATAGTCCTTGTAGCTCCAAAAAAGTAATTTTTTTTGTCAATACGTCCAAGTAACCCCCTGCACCCCCCCCCCAGATCTTGATTTGCTTAAAATACATTCTTAGTGGATCCCTATTCAACAAAAGAAACATGCTTAACAAATTTCAGGTATATGGGTCTAACAATTAAAAACAGGAATTTTTTTCTGTAACTCCTCTTGACCCCTCGCAACCTCCTTGGGGGTCAATTTTCGTTTTACTCTTTGTTAGAGGAACTCTATTCCATGAAAGGAACATGCCTACCAATTTTCAAGCAGGATGATCAAATAGTTTAAAATGGAAATATTTAGCAATTACGCCTCTTAATCTCCCGAAATTAAACTTAGTAGTTCATATTCGCGAAACCCATTTTGTAGCGGTTCTCTACTTTACGAAAGGAATCTGCTTATCAAATTTCAAGACTGTACGTCTAATAGTTTAAAAATGGGGATAATTGTCTATAACGCAACTTGAGCCCCCGCAACGCCACTTCTGGGTCTGTTTTCACAAAACCAATTTTGTAGGGGAATTGCACACTATGAAAAGAATCTGCTTAGCAAAATTTGAAGACTGTGCGTCCAATAAATTAAAAATGCAAAAAAAAAATGATCAATAACGCCCTTTGAATCCCCGCAACGCGGCTTAGGGGTCGATTTTCACAAAACACATTTTGTAGTGTATCTCTATCCTATGAGAGGAATCTGCTTACCAAATTTCAAACTGTGCGTCTAATAGTTTAAAAATAGAAATCATTATTTATATCTGCCCTTAACACCCCTTGGGGGTCAATTTTCCCCAAACCTGTTTTGTAGCGGATATTTACTCCATGAAAGAAACATTCCTACCAATTTTCAAGCAGGGAGGTGAAGTAGTTTAAAAACGAAAATATTTATCTAGTACGCTACTAAATCCTCCGCAACGCCATTTAGAGGTCTGTTTTCACAAAACCTTCTTATAGCTGATCTCTACTCTATAAAAGAAATCTACTTATCAAATATAAAGACTGTGCGTCTAATAGTTTAAAAATG
The DNA here is from genome assembly GCA_019973975.1 of Trichonephila clavata. Classification (NCBI taxonomy): domain Eukaryota; kingdom Metazoa; phylum Arthropoda; class Arachnida; order Araneae; family Nephilidae; genus Trichonephila; species Trichonephila clavata. The sequence goes on along the minus strand of BMAO01038722.1, from coordinate 160,650 downwards.
AAAATAATTATCTATAACGCCCCTTAAGTCCCGCAACGCCACTTGAGGGCAATTTTCACGAAACCCATTTTGTAGCGTATCTCTACCCTATGAGAGGAATCTACTTACTAAGTTTCAAGACTGTACGTCTAATAACTTAAAAACCGGAATTTCTAACGCCCCTTAAACCCCCGCCCCCGTAAACAATTGCTGCTAATTTGAAATTACAAACAGACACTTCAATTTTATTTATTTGTATAGATATAGATTGGGATTATAATAACTATTGTTTAAATGTGACTAAAAATGTAAATAAAAAAAAAAAAGGATTAAAACTAACCGTAAAACTTATCAATTTTTTGTTTCTTGCATTGCTTTTTGCTTACGAAGCCTTGCTTTATTATTTTTAAAACTGCATCCGAAACAGCCGATGCTCTACTTAACTGAACAGTGAGATAACTATCATAAAAAAAATTATGGCACGTGTCAGCGTATTATCATGTGCGCGTAACACTGTTATGTCTCATGATGAGCATCGGTCGCCAGTAACCAAAACAACGACTTCATTAGCTCAGCTTGGCGTTCAATTTGGCGTTCATCTTGGCATTCAGTTTAACGTTCACCCGTATAGTTTCCGTTCCCGTAAGAATACGGGAATAAAATATAGCCTATGTTACTCCCCGTTAATGTAGCTTTCCATTAGTGAAAGAATTTTTAAAATCGCACCAGCCGTTTCCGAGATTAGCCGGAACAAACAGACAGACAGACAGACAGACAGACAAAAATTTTAAAAATTGGTTTTTTGTTATGAGTACCGTATATACTTTTAGTGCATTAAGTAAAAAGCTGCTAATTTGAAATTACAAACAGACACTTCAATTTTATTTATTTGTATAGATTGGGAAAAAATTACGCATTACATATGTACAGTTAAATAAAACCATATTGTAAATTTATTTTGAATCTTATCTTTTTATTCTTTTTTTAAAACAATATTGATATTCTATGTTTGTACATAAATAATCTTGGAAAGTAATGATTGCTATATGTGTTTAAAATCAAAATGGTTACATGTATTTCAGGGGATGCTGTATGCTCTTAATAGTTTCTGTCAAGGGATTCTAATGACATTTTCAATTATAGAAGAGCAACAGAAATTACTTGTTGATGACACATGTTAATAATCTGTACTGTCTACTCTGTGCTATTGAAGTCAATGAGAAACATTAATCATAATAAATGCTCATATCTAGTGTGATACTTCTAGTTTATTATCATTTGAAAACAAGGCTTTGTATTTCTTCATTTATTCTGCATCAGTGCACATATGTAGCTTCTTCAGACTAGTTGATGCAGTCACCAATGAATCTATTGCATGGTGTGTTTGGTTTTTACTCTCAAGATTTATGGGGAAAGACTTCATAAGAGTTGCCTTTATATTGTGTACTAAAGACTTAAAAATTTGATATGGATCATACATACCATGCTTTTATTAGATTTATGATTATTTAGAAATGTATTTTTAAGTGTGGGACATTTTTTTTTTTTTACTTTAAAAGATATTTAGTTTTCTTTTTACTTCCATAGCTTATTTGATTCCTGAATAGTGTTTTAAAACTACTGTTGCCTAATTTAATGCAAATTAAATTAGAAAGCAGAATTTTATCAAGGGTTGAAATTCTTATTGAGTGATGAAATTGTTTTCAGTAACAATTTTTATTTCGTTAATAGAAAAATTATCTTGTGATTCTGAAATGTTACTTATTTTGACAAAAATAGCTAAAACTACTAACAATGCATATAATCTATAAAATGAGTGCTATAAACATTAAATTGGAATTTCAATTTTTTATCCTTCTAGGTATCAGTCCTAACTTTTATTATGGAAATTTCTACATGTCCAACACCACAGACATAGAGCTCAGTGCAATTGATTGTTATAAAGCTGTAACCGTTGAATTTAAATACGATGATAAATTATCAGAAAATGAGAACATGTTTATCCAAGCTGCTCTGTTGTACACCACACGCACTGGGGAGAGACGCATCAGAGTACACAATCTAGCCTTTCCTACTACCGTTGCCATGCCAGATGTATACAAGTGCTGTGAAATGGACACCACTGTAAACTTCTTTGCAAAACAAGGTTGGCTGCTTTATGCATCTTGAAATTATTTTATTTGTTCGACTTTATCTAGATTAAAACAGTTATTCTTGAAGTCATAACTATTAGAAAGAAATTCAATACAAATGTATAAAAATTTGGGGGAATACCAGAATTATAAATTTTGGTGATTTTGTCATTGTTCTCAGTTAAATTCTTAAGTGAATACTTTTTCATCATGAATGATGTAATACATGGTTGATACTTGCATGCTATCACAACCATATTTGCAATTGTGTGTGTGAATAAAACTGCTCTAATTCTAAAAGCAGAATACGCTGACGAGAATATGGAGTGTGTTTTCGAAAAATACGTGAAAAATAATAAGTAATTTTAAATAAATGATAAGCAATAAACAGAAAAGAGTAACTAATTTTTTTTAAAATTTTATTAAATTATGTTATTTAAAAATTCAATAAATTCCAGATTGTGTTTAGTATTTGAGCTTGCCATATCAATGTACAGTTAGGCTTAGAATGATGGCAAGTAGAGAAACATTAAACAAAGCACATGGTTGTCAATTCAGTGCCTATGACAAGTGCAAAATTGGGATTGCCAATTTGGCGAGTTATCTTGAAAGTTGGCATGCTTGCGATAGTACATAAGCACCTTAGTTTTATTGCAGAAATTTTAAATCAACGCATTTATTTCTAAATTACTTTTTTCTTTTGTATGCTTTAAAATATGCATTATCTTTAAAATTAGCTAAATGTTCTATTTTTAATTAATGATTTTTTGTATTGAAATCATCCATCTTATTTTCCACTTTATAATGTAAAGGTGCTACATAATTTATTATTTTAATAAGAATTTTATTATTTCTCTGTTCTTACAAGTAATTCTCATATCAAAAATGAGATAAATATTTTCATAGTGTTTAATGCTTTTAAAAGGTATTTCGCATAATAAATTTTTTCTCCCTCGAATAGCTTTAAAACAGCTTTTGGATCAGAATCCTCAACAAATCAAAAACAATCTAATCAGTCGAAGCGCCAAGATTCTATCCTGCTATCGCAAAAACTGTGCCATGAGTTCTTCCACAGTGCAGCTCATATTACCAGACACATTAAAACTTCTTCCACTTTATATTAGCTGTATTTTGAAAAGTGATGCCATATCAGGAGGTAATTTTCATTGATTTTACAAAATGTTTGAAATGTTTTTCACAAATTTTAGATCTCTTGAAGTATCAAACTAAAATTATAAATAAATGTATATATATATATGTATTTCTTTAGATAAATGCCCAAAACGTTTTAGCTGAAGTATTTCAAGCAATACTTAATCCAAAATTCAAACTTTAAACTGTTTTTTTACGTATTTTATAGTATATTAAACTAGTGCTGTAAATAAAAAATTTTAATTTTTTATGCTTCTAGGTATCAGTCCTAACTTTAATTAAGGAAATTTCTACATGACCAATACCTAAGAATTGATTGCAATACAGTGCAATGGATTGTTATAAAGCTGTAACTGTTGAATTTAAATGTGATAAATTATCATAAAATGAGAACATGTTTATTCAAATTGATCTGTTGTACATTAATTGACACAGTCTGTAAAATTTTAAGATTTTTTAATTAAAATTTGAAGTTTAATATGCGGTTTAAAAGTTTGTGCACAATGCATTTTAAAAAGTGCAAAATTTCAGTTTAAATGCTATATCGTAATCTCTTGTTTTTATATTTATGTTACTGGAAATTCTATTCAAATGATTAATATACTAGTAAATTATAGTACTTGGTAGAAAAACATAATATTGCAAACAAAAGGTTTATTTTTGAATCATATCTAACTATAGTTAAGTTAAAGTATATATATATCCTTATTCTTAAAATTTGTTTTAATGTTCTAGAATTAAAATAATTTTTGAGAAATTTAGCATAGCTTCCATTTTATAAAATCTGGATTATTTTCTTTTCTTAGGTCCTGATATATCATTGGATGATCGCAGTTTTGCAATGCTTGCAGTCAACAGCATGGATGTGAAAAGTACTGCCACATATTTCTATCCCACACTTATACCTCTGGTAAGATTTTTAACTTTTCTTTTGTTGTAGGCTTATTGAATAGTAAGAAAATTCAAACTAATTTTATTTTTAAAGCATGATGTTGATCCTGATTCCACCAGCATCCCAAGTTCCATTCGATGCTCAATTGAAAAATTAAGTGACAGTGGAGCCTATCTTTTAGGTGAAATGAATTTCCTTAATATATAATTATTTTTATCCAAAACATTTTTTCATGAACTTTTCATTAAAGAGAGAGACTAAGTTACTAATCATTTTTATTCCTCTTTTTTTTGTCATTTTCAACGAATCTGTATGATGTCACAACTTAGAAACATAATATTTCCAATAAAATTTAACAAATTTATACTTTTTAAAATTTTTAGTTAACATTTTTCTTTCCTTATTGCAAAATTGTGTTATTTTACATTGTATCAAGAATTTATTTTGAAATAAAAATATGATGCTACAGTCTTAATTTTAGTTTTAAAGTATTATGGGGCTTTTGATTGCTTAGAGAAATGTTTAAATTTTCCTTTTTTTCTTCAGAAAATGGCATTTACATGTTTCTGTGGATTGGTCAAGCAATTAATCCAGACTGGCTACAGAATGTTCTTGGTGTACAAAGCACTAACCAAATTGACAAGCAAAAGGTATGGCTGTTTACTGTTATTTTAAGTTTCATTTTTTCATTATGTTTAATTTTTTTAATATATTTTGAAATATTGGTTTTTGATTTCATATCATTTCTGTGAATGAAAGTAGAATGTGTGCATTAATTTCTGCTGTCTTCATTTGGTAACATTAAATTTTTTATTATTTATTTTTGAAACCCCTACATATAAATTTTTTGATGATATGAACTCTTTCCCTGGCGGCAGGGGGTATTTAAATCCTACCCAAGTCTGGCAGGCAATTTAACAATTAAATGGCTGAAACACATGCATTAAAATAAAAAATTCCTGTAACCGTGCAATTGTTAGCTAAGAGCTAAATTAATCAATAAATTAACTATCAATTAATTATTATAAATTAAGTATTAATTAATTAATTAACAGTAAAAAGTAGTTAATTCTTTACAATTAATAACTTAATTATTAATTAATTAATATTAATTAATTCTTATTACTTAACTTAATAATTTTTGTTAAAATTAATTAATTATTAAAATACAAAAATTCTTGTAACTGCAATTGTTAGTTAAGAGCTTAATTAATTAATTATTAAAATAAAAAAATTCCTGTAACTGTAATTGTTAGTTAAGAGCTTAATTAATTATTGTTAATTGTTAGTTACTTGGAGTGAACAGGGGTGACCTGAATGTTGGCGCGCCTCAAAGCATGAAAACACGCCGTTGCCAGGTAAGAGTTGGATTTGTCTTGGCGTGTTATTGCGCCTATACGCCAGGGAAAGAGTTAAATTTTTTTATGTATATGTTTAAAAATAAAAGTGTTTGTAACTTTTTCTGTAATTGGGATGTAATAGCACTGAGCTTTCGGTCTGGAATTTCAGGACTGCCAATTTTTTTCCATTATCACATTGAATAACAGTAATTCATAAAAATGCCTTGAAGTTTCTCTGATGTAGAAGTTAAAAGAGTATCAACTTTATTATTGCCTTTTTTGTTTAAAATAAGATCCAATGACAATAATCTTTGTATTGTTTAAGAGTAATGTTTATTTAAATGAATCAGCAAAATGATGTATATGAAGCTTTTTTTCTCCCACAATTATAACCTTAAAGAGTATAATCTAAATGAAATGATATTTTATTAGTTTTGTAAAAGGTTACTTTAAACTGGTTGAATATTTATGAATTTAAAGGGACCATGGTATGATTTATAAAAAAATCTTTAATTTAAGGGTTTTTATACAATTTTTTTGCTTGTAACCTATGTATTTGAATTACATAAAACAGCTTTTGTGCTCAAAACACTACAAAAAGCTAACCATTTAATTTTTAAATTTATGGAGGGATTTTTAAATGCTTCTTCTACAATAATTGACATACACACATGACATTTGATTAACAAATACATCAAACTATGCATAACAAAGTTTGCGTGGCTTTTCTGCTAACATGATTGACATTGGGAAATTTTTATGAACAGGTTATTGAAAATTCCTTAAACAATGTGTAAGCTCTAAAATCAACAATTTTTTAATAAAGTATTGCCTTGATTTAAAAAAGCATACCAAGTTTGGTTACATGTACTAATAGCAATGGGTAGAGAAAATTATCAAAGTATTTGGAACAATAGGAAAAAAAACCTTATAGAGTTTTAAGTGAAAATAGGCAAGAGAGAGACAAAAAAAAATCAAAATTTAAAGTTTTTATTTGCTATTGGGATGTGAATAAAAACATGAGTTATCATAACGTTGGATTTTTTTAATTTTTTTATTTTAGAGCATTGAAATTTTGTGAGATTATTGAAAATTATGTAAAAAATAATTTAGGCTAAAAAAAAATTGTTTGAATTTCTGACAGATTTTTGTCAGTTGATTAATACTGTGTCCCCTTAAAATTTTACAAAATTACTCTTTTAAACTCTCAGTATTCTTAAAGAAGTAATTATGGTTCAGTATGTATAAAAATTTCCTATTGATTAAAAAAAGAGAGAGCTTTATTTAATATAATATTAAATGAATGTGTGCTATTTTGTAGACTTCCCTCCCAGAGCTTAATACTCCTTTAAGCAACAGAATTCGCCAAATTATTGAAGACATTGAAGAAGGACGCCAGTGGTATATGAGGGTGAGTTAAATTTACTATGATGATCTTTAAAATATTTAATAACACTTATGTGTAGATAATTTTGGGATACCTTATTGTTTTAGAACATATTATTAAAGACTCAATGGTGAATGTGTGTTATGCAAATGACAACACTTTTAATACTGAGATTATTCGCAGCAAGTATATATATTGGTCTAAGAAGCAATTGTTTATTATAGAAAATTGAAAACAAAACTATTCTACATCCTTCAAGTATATTATATTTTTCAATGCTTTATTTATAATATATATGAAAGTGTCTAAGTATATTGAAGAAATTATTTTTTTAATACTTTATATTTTGTTATAATGAAAAATGTCTCGAACTTTGTTACAAAGATGAATTATGAACTTAAAACTAACTGAATCCAGTTCTAATGTCTAAAATCATTTTTTTTTTTTTTGGTAGAAAACAATTTTTTGCATTCATATTTTTGAAATTACATTTCTCTTTCATTTTGTAATGATCAAGTTATTCTTTTGAGAGTTATTTAGTTTGATTGATCCAATGGTTTCTGCACATTACAATATTTGAACTTATTTATTTTGATAGTAATATAACATGTGAAAAATTTCACTTCTGTGAAATACGAACTGAAGTAGTTTTTGTTAGTAATTTTTATGATGGCATTCATTCAGTAGCATATTCAAGTCTTAGAATTTTACAAATATTTTTTAATCTATTAATTAGGATAAGAATTAAAATAATAAAATTTCTTAGAAATGAAGGGATGAAGTAGCTTAACTAGATCAATAAAAAAAGAGATTTTTTTAATCTGAATTTATTTATGGATATTACTTAACCCCTTAACTGCCATGAACATTTATAAGGGCTTCACTTAGCCAGTGTGAGCGCACATATATGGCTTTTTGAAATGGGATCTGTTACATTCACTTATCAGTAAAACTATTCTGGAGGCTTTGGAATACAATAAAATGACCTTGAAAATGTTTGGAAATGGGATCATTTCAGAAATGGATTTACTTTGTTATGCCATTTCTTTTCCATCAATACTCTACATAATTAGACGTGCCTGTTTGAAAAAACAGTTGCACTGGGAGGAGTTGAATAATTATAATTGTTCCTCGAAAGTTAAGGGGTTTGAAAATGTTTGATGCTGATTTGACTTTGAACTTGTTCATAATTTGTGAACTATTCTTATTATTTGCACAAGTTTTATATTGAATTTTAAAACTGTTCCTTAGGCATTTATATTTTTTTAAATATCTCAGGATGGTGTATTATTTTGTGCACTTATTTTATTTATTCACTAAATAATCCTTAATAAATTTGAATATTAGATATTTTTAGGTGTTTCTTTTAAGTGTTTTATTATATTTTTTACAGTTAAGTATCATGGTACAAGGAGATAAGCTTGAAATTGTGTTCAGACAATTTCTCGTGGAAGATCGAGGAGCTGACGGAAGTCCCTCTTATGCAGATTTCTTGTGTCATCTACACAGAGAAATATCTAAAAACCAATAAAAATAGGGTATAGGATTTGTTGTTTTAATGTGGATGAACATGTTCGCATGTGAAAGAAAGTACAGATTAGCCGATAAAGGAACTTTATAAAATTTAATTTAAATTTAAAACCAATGCAAATTATGAAATTGTTTTGTGAATGTCATTGTTATGTGAATAGGTTCTTGATAAATTTTTAATTTTTTTTCTCCTAATTTGTTTTATTTTACTTTTTGTAAAAAAAATCATCAATTCTCTATAAAAGTGTAAATGTGGTAATTGCATACACAGTTATGTGTTATCTTTACTTTACTTCTTATTGTTATTGATATTTTATATTGCATTTTTATACTGCCAGTAAGTATTTATAAAACAATTGAATTTTTTCCTTTTCATGATAAAAAAGATAGGTGTATTTTTTTTTTATAATGATAGTCAATACTTCACAATTTTTTTAGCATATTTTCCCTTTTGATGCTGTAAACATTTGTTAATGTTTAATGCAAATTTTTATGATTAACACTTACTCTGCAATAGCTAACATATATTCTTAAATTTTATTTCATCAAATCAATTGCTGTCTAATAATTTATTAAAGAAACTACATTATTTAGTGATACAATTTTCTTTTATTGGGTGTAATATTTTTTACTCCGTGTAAATCAAATTTATTAAATAAATTGATCAAAGATGTTTCAAAATATGTGTGAATATTGTGATATGCAGGGTAATTATTAACTAAAAATTTAAAAACAGTTTAGTTTTTAAAGTATATAAAAACCATCTTTTACATAGAGACTTGCAGCATATTGTTCGTATTTACTTTATTTTCATAAGACTGCTGTATTTGTTATGAATTTTTTTTTTTTGTATTTGTTAAAAATGCTTAATTATTTAGTTATCATATGGTATGGTAAAATTTCGTTTTGTTTACATTAATTTCTCATGGATGTAAAAGGGGAGAAGGCTCATTTTTCTTCGCACATGTTAAATAAAAGCATGCACAAAAACTTTCAACCTCCAGTTTTATATTTTTATTCTCCAACTTACCTGATTAATACTGAAAGATAAAGTCAAGAATCAATATTATTCATGCTTTGATTAACAAACAATTATTTGATTAAATGTGGAGAAAAAATCAAAATCGGCACGGTTTATTTGACTTCATATTTGTTATGTTGTATTTTAGAGTATATTACACTATTTCGGTTAAATTAAATGTAAACAAAATTTTTAGTTATATTTGTAATATATATAATATCTGGAAGATCATATAATGCTGCTCAAATTTTTATTTAACAAGTTAACAATGCTGTTAAATATTAAAATAGATTCTTTTCAAATATGTTTTTTTATATAAATATTTCTGAATTAAGATTTTTTTTATTTGTGAAAAAGATTCAATTTGAACAAATATCAAGAATTTTATATAAAAACTAACCTATTAAAGCTATTTTAAAATAATCAAAACTAAAATTTGAAGTGCTTAATTCAAATGACATGCAATGTCGATATGTGAATAAAAATACTATTTGCTTATATTAAGGATATGTTTGGTGCTGCTATAATTTGTAAATGTGTTTGTGTTCAATGAGTTGTTGATTAATACAAAAGAGTTTATATTATTGCCTATAAACTTTTAAATTGTTGATCCTCATATTTTATAAAGGATAATTTGTAAATACTTCTATTGTGAATTTGTACATACAGAAAGTATATATATATATTATGAATCAAAATGTAATTGTTAATAGAATTATTTTGACTAAAATCTTGAAACTACAATTTAAAACTTTTTAGTTTAATATGAGTTTGATAAAATGCATTTTGAAATTGGAAATTTTTCAAATCGTTATTTATGAACTTTCTTGAAACGACACATTCAAATTGTTTTATTCAGAAAACTTTAATTCTTTTATTGGTGTTTGCGGCCTCAGCCAATTTTATTACTCTTTTGATGGTGCATTTTATATTTGTTATGTATTTAAAATGTATGTGTGTAGCTTATTTTTGAGTGAATAAAGACTATTTTACCAAACATATAGCTTTATCTTTATTGTTTTTTTAAATGGTTATATTTGTTTAAATTTGCTACACTTTTTAATGTATTGATTTTACATCTTCTAATTAATGGTGGTTACAGTAACTGTGAGGTTATGGTCACTAACTTGTGTCCAGCATATTTGTCAAGTTACGAGCTCTGAAGTTTAGTTGTATAGAAGGGCAGAAGTGCATTTAATCTGATGAGGCTAAAAGTTTCTATGTCCACCTGATGGGCTAGTTCTAGTGGATCTTAATTACAAGCTCCATTATCAATAGCTTTCATATTACTTCAGAGTATGGCACTAATGAACTCTCAGTTGAAAAACTACTTTTCATAAGTAGAACATTTTCAAGTTTTATTGCTTTTTAAAACATGAATTTGACCATTTGCTTCTTGGTGCAGGATTGTCTAACTGCAACTTCACAGGTACAGTCAAGACCAACAGTCGCCAACTTTTATAATTTCATGAACCACTAAATGTATAATTTTATGTTTGATTGACCACTAATATAAATTTGGAATGAAATAAATACATCTTTAAACCCCGGGCTGGGCAAGGTTGACTCAGCTTTTCATCCTTTCAGTGGGTCGATAAATGAGTACCAAGCAACTTGGGGTTTCATGTCAGACTGACCACGTGACCGAAACATCTGCTCATGCACATCAAGGCCCAAGGTCACTGATATGGGCACAATATACTGATATGGGCACAGTAGACCTTGGTCCTCATGGGCTGTTGTGCCAATGAGTTAAGCAAATACATTTTTATAGTAATAAGAACATTTTTATTAACATGAAAAGTACGCATTAAAAATAACTTATACAGTAATTATTTGTGTAAAAAATTTAAGTTTATTTGAGGATTATACATTTCTAGTACACTATTTGTTCCTGTTTGTGATTTTGGATCCCAATGACATCATGGCAGGACAGTTGCGTCTGTTTCGAGTTGTGGCCGGTACTGAGTTTTGATTGCTGTAACAGATTGACCTACAAATTTTTAATTTTTACCATTTAGATTACATCTACATGTTTTTCAATTCCTACTATTAGTTCACTCCCTCCCTATATATATCTGTCTTGTTCAAATTTTCAATCATTAATAAAATACTTTCTATTTATCCATTCAAGTTCAAATACATTTTTTAAAAATTTTTAGTGGATGACACTTGAAGTTAATATAGTTTTTTCAAATAATAATTCATTTTTATTAAATTAAAAAATGAATAAAGCGAAACAAAAATAGTCCAACAGCATATATCGAAACAAAAATCGTTTGCTGTGTCCCTGTTTCACAATGGATAGCGTGTTGGATTTCTAATCAAAAAGTTTGAATCTCACCTGGGATGCCCTAATTTCTGAGAATGTGATTTATTTTTTACCATTCTGTTTTATTAGAATAATTAAATTTAATGAATAAATAGTAACAAAAAATAATACAAAACCACATATAGAAAGGAAATCGCTTTCTTTTTTGTGCTTATTATTGTGATTCTGTCGTATGTATATACATATTTATATTAATTGTAACTTTTAAATGAAAAGTAAGTGAAATAAAATGTTTCTTTATAGGAATTAACTTAATAATTTTTTTTCATATTGTTTCGAATGTAAGCTCTCCCTTCCCAAAAGAGAAGTCTGTATACTCCACCGGCTGTTGCAGATGAAAATGTCTTTTTGCACAAATATATATATATACAATAATCATTTCCCTTGATATGTTTTGTTGCTCTTCATTTTTGAAGCTGAATCTTCATAAAAATATAAATGTCTCAAGTTTATAATGGATTATCAAATTTTTCAAGGACCACCAGTTGTTAAATGCTATTCTAGACAACCGAGCCAAAAAGAATTTCCCGCAAGGCAAGTCATTAGGCATTTTTATTGTACTCTTTTACTAATTTTAACTAGAGGACGAGATACCATATCATACAACTTATAATGGCATTCAATATCTTTCAAAATTTTAAATGAATACGTGCTTAATTGTACTGTTTTACATTTAAAGTACATATTTTATTGCACAATTCCACAATATAATCATTCTATACTTGAATATTGGGATTGCCACAATATTAATTTTCAAACTATATTTTGTGGATAAATGTTCAGTTTTTTAGTCTAAAAGATCATTGAAGCAATGATTCATAACTTTCCCTAAATTGCCATCTTTTAAAGAAAGCTCATCTCATGTGAAAAGGGAAAGCTTTACACCTTTAATTTCATCTGCATACCGTAGGTGAAGAGGTTTTTGTAGGCTGAGACTGGCGACATGGAATAACGCTTGGAAGTAGAGATCGGCCTACTTTTGGGAAAGACACGTATCTTCCTCTTCCTGCGGCTGCATTTCCTCTGGGCGGCGCTGATGAGCCGGAAGAAGCGTGTCTCCAGGAAATCGTACACGTGCAACAGCGAGATGCCCAGCCACAGACCCACGTAACCGCCAATGAAACTAAGAATGCCGATTGGCTGAAAAAGATGAAAAAAGTTGAGTTTCGTGAAAACGAGTAACGAAACCAATGTTTTAGTTGAGACCATACAAAGTTTCCCTTTCTGAAATTTAAACCTTTATAAAATGCAATTTGTCTTTATTAATTAAATTCTAAAATCGATTGATGAGTCCAAATTGTATTATTTGACAGACTTGATCATTAAAAATTTATTTAAATTTATTCTTTTGAAATTTACAATAGTTACAAAGCAGACTTCAGATATATAAATGCTTCTATTGCTTCGGATCCTATCTGGCAAGAATGGAATTTAGGGTTTGCTCAATTTAAAAGGGAGAGGTGGAGTAATATTTCTCTTAACACTTAAAAGAATTTGTCATCTAAAAGAACATTATGTCTTAATTTGATACAAGTGTAGTTAATAAATAATAATCATTAGTTTCATTAAATATTAGCTATTCTTTGTTTTTAAAATATAAACTTTCATATTTTAGAGTAAAATCCTAAAATTGTGAATTTTGCCAAAAATTGACAATTTTTTTTATGATTTTATTTTATATGCAATCTTATTAGCTTTATAAAAATACCAAGTTTATTATTTTCTGTTCACTAGAATAAAAACTACAAGGGTTTCAGTAAAAGCAGATGCCATCATATTTTAAGCGAGATGTCATACTTTAAAACGCGTTTTACTCAAAATGTGTTTTTATTAAATGCTCATATGGGGACAGCGACTGCTAAAAAAAGTTTTGAAAATAATTAGCTGAAACTTTTTGTGTATGTTCCGCATAATAGTAGAAGTGTTTTAACTTTCAGATTTATCAATACTGGATTATTACAAAATTTACAGTCTCTTATGTTAATATAATAACTGTGTTCTTTTCAGTAATTTCATATAATAATTAAGATAAAGGGCTCTAGATTTTGTAAAAATTAAAATATCTTTTATCCTGAAGGTCATTTCAAAAATGAATAACATAGCAACACATCAGAGTTGAAGCATTGAAAATTTGTTCATAAACTTTTGGTATAGAATGGACCGCGTTTATGTTATTTTTTGTCAATTTTTACCCATTTTAGAAATAATTTCTTTTTCTCTTCTTAATGTTAGCATATTTTTCTTAAAATGTACTAAACAAATGTGAAAACCACAAAAAAATCTCCATATCTCCATTTTTTCAACAAAAAAAAGTTTTCGCAAGTAGTCGGATGCCTTATTCAAAAAAGCTGACGTGGTAGCGTAGTGATTATGGTCTCGAACTCGTGATTCGAGCCCTAGGACCATTGAAGACCCGCACGTAGAGGAAGTGGTACTCTTTAAATCTGTCGAGCGCGAAGTTTTCCCGTTGGCGTGGTATGGTGGTTTGGTGAGGGGGATGCCAATTCAGGTATTGTCCTCGTCACTCGACTAAGGTTCAAAATTTCGACGTCCGTCACCAAAAGCTCTTCAAGACACCGTTTTGTAGCTCTAAACCATAGGTTCTCAACGTGGGCGATAATGCCCCATTGTAGGCGTTTGAGGCTTCCAGGGGGACAGTAAAAGAGCCAGAGAAAATTAGGGAGCGTTGAGATGGCACGGAAGAGCTTGGGCAGATTAACCAAATATAGTCTAAAAAAAGACTAAAAAAACACACTGATTATGTACAAACAAAAGTAAACTTTAATACTGTTTACTTTATGTTGATTGCATGTATTTAAATCATTTCTATATCACATGTACGAAAATTCCATATTTCGGTAGTTCGGCAAGTGGATGAAAAACTTAAAGATTACATTACATTCAGACCTACATTAAATCGAATGATATAGAGCATTTTAATTTTTGGTAGTGTACGATTTGTCTTTGTCTGTGAGCAGTAGGGAAATGTTTCGTCCAGTGCATTTCATTACGTGTATTATCCAAGAAACATAATTAAATATGTTAACCAGGAATTCACGTAATTCTTTAAAGGCTGAAACTATCAATTTATTTTTATATTGAAAGCAATAGTTTATTATGAATTGCTTCGTATCTCATCAAAATCCCTGCCTATCTTTATAACAGGTTAGCTAAAACTTTTTTTTATTCCATTCTTTTAAGTGAAGAATAAATTCAGTAGCGTTTCAATTCCCACAATATCCTATCTATGACAAAAAATAATATATATAATATATTACGCATTTAAATACATTTGTGGCAATAGCTATTTCAGATTCGCAAGTAAAAAAAATTGGAGCTTCAGAAAAGACTTAAATTAAAAATTATATTCTATTAGTAATAGGATATTTTTTAAAATTTAACTCTTGTTTTCACCATGTATTATGTACACTCTTGTTTCTGTAGAGTGGGAAGGGGCGGTATTAAAATATTCACAAGAAAAGGGGGCGGTATCAAAATATTCACAAGAAAAGGGGGCGGTATCTAAATATTCACTAGAAAAGGGGGCATCAGTTCAAAAAAGGTTGGGAACCTATGCTCTAAACCCTTTCTGGTGAGCTCGGTTCCTTTGGACATTCTGCCACTAGCCCTCGTATTGCTTTGTAACGCGACGTTAATAAATACTCACTGAACTAAAGAGCTGATTAACACATCGATCTCAAATCAAATCTCGGAAACTGAGAGCTTGTAAAGTCTGTTTCGATTTGATGCTTAGTAAAAAAAAAAAAAAAAACTGATTTCTTTAATCCGCTTACAATTTATATTTTCTGTTGACTCATAAATCTGGATTATTAATCGAAAGATCCTTATTATTTTGTAGAGAGTAGCGTGTCCTGCACGGAATAAAAACAGGCTTTATTTCCCATACATTTTATACAGTTCTAAAACCGGAGTGGGCAGACTTTTCCAGGGTACACGCTACAGCAGTGCTTCTCAAACTTCCAATATTTACGACCCAATATTCAATCATAATTTTCATCACCACCCCCTTCCATGCAATAACAATGTATTAAATTCAATAATACTATGCTTTGATGCTAAAGCTATAATACGACTTAAACCCTTTAAGGGCGTATATAAACGTCTCGCTCAGCCAAAGCGTTATTTCCCCCGAACGTATATATACATCTTTCCAAAATACGATCTTTTCTGTACACTGCTATTCATAAAATTATTCCGAAGGCAATGGAATGCAATAAAAGGGACTTGCAGTGTTTGCGAAGGATTTACTTATTTCGGAGGATTTGCTTGTTTATTCTATTTCTTCCCTCCTTCCAATACATCACATACGCACGCCTACTTGGAAAACGGTACCATTGGGGAGCGAATCGCGTAACTTTTAATCGGCAGTCAAGGGATTAATTATAAACCGTACAAATTATCCAGATAAGTGTTAATTTTTGTATATGACAAGATCATGGAGTCACTGCTAATTATTCAACTTGTCTTAACTTAGAGTATTGCTAAATTAATTATAAAATACATATTGTGCAGTACTAATACATTTATAAGTGCATTATTCAATGCAAATGTGTTTATTTTTTTATGTCAGAATGTATTTCGTTTGTTTATTTTTCGATAAATTAGTGATTTTCTTAAGTAATCTTTAGAGTTTTCGACTTTTCAATATCTTCAAAAAGCCCTCCATGAAAAACTCCGGGGTTTGCATACGGAAGAAGAGTTTAACGCAGGAATGGCGAACCTTTTTTGAGACGTGGGTCAAATTTTGTTCATATTTTTTTTAGTACTATCTCGTGGGTCACTAATGCCCTTTGCATCAGAGTTAAGTTTAAATTTTTTTAACTGAGTGTTTTTTAAAACTAAACATCTTTAAATTCAATTGGCTTAACGAGTAGAAATAAGCGAGGTTTGACGATTTAAATTTATTTAGTAGGGCTAAATGTTCTGAAGTGTTTGGTGCAAATGACAATGAGTGTTTGAATGAACAAGGAGTAACGGAAATTACATACTATATACACTCATGGACAAAAAAATTGGAGCACCAAGAAAGAGTCGTCAAAATGAAACGAAATTTTACTTACGTAATGATTACTTGGATATAAGTGAATGATTAGAAAATCAAAGGAAAAGGATCATTTATTTCAGACAAAAAGGCAAAAGAACGGAGGATTTAAAACCCTGTTGGGAAGAAGTTTTTACTGGAATTAATAACTTTTTTTTTTTAGAAATATTTAAGATTCTTTTATAATTGAAGGTAAAAAATTTACTGTTGCAAATTTACTCCAGACGTGTCTTAACGATATTGTTTTTGGCGAGATATATATTTGTTATAAATAAGGAATTAATTATTGGGGTGAATTATTATTTAAAACTTATTAAAAATTTAAAAAATGAATAATTATAAGACATTAAAGCGAAGATCTTTTTTATCAAACGTGGTTACTGCCTGAATCCCAACAATTTATTTACTAAAAGATAATATGAGCATATTTTTATTAATAAAATGAAGAAAAAATAATTCAGTATTGCATTTGCAAACGATATCCGAAACGAATAAAGCAATTTTAATGCATTAAAAACGTCAGCTTCTTAAGCGAAAACGGTTGGCGGATGCATAGTAGACACAAGTGCTTTGTGGACACAATAAATACGTCAGCTTTCTAAATGAAGCGGTGTCTGTAGGCAAAATGAAGTTATGTGTCAGCATCCTGAGCAAGGACAGTTTCCTATGACAGGGTAAAGATGTGCGTCATTACCAGTAATGAATGATGGTGTCCAAAGGCAGGGCAAAGGTATACGGATACAAGATAAACGTGAGCTTCCCAAGCGAGAACAGTTTCCAAGACAGGGTAATGCTATGAGACAGCCTCCTAAATGAGGGCGCTCTCCAAAGACAAGGTAATGCTGTGAGTGAGCATCCTAAATGAAGGCGGTCTTCAAATACAGGGTAAAGTTATGAGTCAGCATACTAAATGAGGATGGTCTCCAAAGACGGGGTAAAGGTAAATGGATACAATAAAAGCGTGAGCCTCCTAAGCGACGACGGTTTCGTAAGAAAAAATAAAGCTACATTAATACAATAAAAACGTCAGATTCTCTCTCTCTACCGTTTTTACTCAGAAAGGATTTAATAATATTATCGATTCGCTATTATACAATATTATGGAGTTTGAACTTGTTTTTAGTTATTTTCAGACAGTTTTAAATGAAAAAAAAGTTTTTGATGTATCTCAGTAGTGGTATATTTTATTATTTCATCAACATTTTTTTTTATTTCCAATGGCGGATTACAAGACAATTGCAAACAAAATGAGAAGCAGAGAATATTGACAAAAAACAAACAAAGGACAACACAAAAAATAATGAAAGAAAAAATAAGAAAAGAAACACAAGTTCACAGTATAGTCTATAAATCACACATTTTGTGTCTGGCCTCCCAATATCTGCTCCTCATGGATCCAGAGCTGAGTGCACGGCAGCGTGCCAAATGAATGGTGTCCATTTCTTCATTGGAGTCGCACAGTTTACAAAGTGGACTCTGAGCAATGCCTATCATGTTTAGATGCTTAGATAGGCAGTCGTGGCCAGTGGCGATTCGAAAATTGGCCACAGCTCTATCTCGTGGCCATTTTGGAATTTGAAGGAGTTTGCTAAACCACACCGTTTGTTTATTATTTTGGTTGAATTTAGACCAGAAGTGCTCTCTGTAGTATTTCTTTATAATTCTTTTGGCGCTATAAAAAGGAACTGTATTATTATAGAGGTTTGTAAGATTTTTGTCCCCTTCTTCCTCAAACAATCGGCATTTTCATTCCCATCAATACCACAGTGCGCCGGAATCCATTGCATGGCAATGTCTACGTGGCTTTGAAGTAAATCCCCAATTAACAGTTGACATTTGAGAATATCCTTTGACAAAGGTGCCTCGATGGAAGATATTGCTTGGAGGGCCACCCTTGAATCACACAGAATAACTACTTTTGAAACACGATCTGTGTGGCAAAGAAGTTGAGATAGAGCAATACGTATAGCTGAAATTTCGGCATCAAAAGCAGTGCTGTGAATTCCTATTGGTGTATAGAAGGAGTATAGGTTGCTGCAGACTCCAGCACCTGCATTACTGTAATATATCAACTTGGAACCATCTGTGTAAATGTATAGCCATTCATCTTCAGGGTATAAGGAATCCAAAGTCTCCAAAGAAAGGATCCTTAGGATTTGACTATCTGTTTCTTTCTTTTGGACCTCATACAGCAGCTCTGTAGAAAGTGCAAAGTCATACCTTTCAGTCGGGCAGGAAGATTTTATTAGATCTTCTGGTTCGAAATGAAAACTATGAAGCTCTTTAAGATCCATGACTTTCAGAAGGAAAGATTTGTTGTATTAGGTTGTATTAGAGATTTCTGTTGGTATAGGATAAAGAATCCTTCCAAAGGGATAGACATTCTGGGATTCTAGTAATTTTCTCCCATAATAATAAAGCCCGTTCTTCTATAATAGATTTAATAGGCATTTGATGGGTTGATAACAACAGAGCATTGATTGGTGTTGATTTCACAGCTCCCGTAATTAGCCGTAATGCTCGATTATGGAACACTTCTAGGAGATCAATCACCTGTTTAGATGCCGCAACCAAAGGCTCACAGTAGTAGGTAATGAGTGGCAGAATGTAAGCGTAATATGTTAATTCTAGAGTTGTTTTAGAACAACCCCATTTCGAGCCAGCAATTCTTTTCAAAAGACTTAACCTCTTAGTCGTGCGTTCCACGGTCAACTCAATGTGTTGTCTCCATGTTAATTTTCGATCGAAATTAATGCCCAAATATGAGAAACAATTTGTTTGGAGAACATTAATTCCTTGGTATGAGAGGTTCAGTTGCAATAGCTGATGGGTGAGAGAGAAAGTCTGGTAGACTGTTTTATCCAGATTTACTTTCATGTTATTATCTTGGCACCAGTAATCAAGGATTTCCAAAGCTTTATTCAAGATTGCCTCAGATTTCTCCTTAGCATGATATTTAGGTGTTTCTGTCCACAACACTAGGTCGTCTGCATATAGTAGACATTTAACTCCAACAAGTCTCTCCAACTCAGCAATTAGGTCGTTTATATACAGATTAAAAAGGAGGCAGCTTATTTCATCAACATATTTTTATATAAAAGTAATTGAGCTATTGAAGGTTGTATATGCCGTTAACTTTATCTAATTAAAAAGGCACAAAATATTTAAGTCTGCACAAACAGAAGTAATTTCAATTCTTCAAGCTTTTAAGGTTCCACGGCATACTCGAAATAGTAATGTACTAAAATCTAGTCTTCGCTCTTTTGGTCAATTTCATTTTTTTTAAGGTATTGAATTACTTTTTTAGTACCTTACTTAAGATTTTACTGATTTCACCAATGGGAAATGTGATAAATCTGGTACAGACTCAACAACTTTTTCTTAAAAAGGTAATAAATTGCGTGGTCGCATTTGGTGTGGGGAATTCCTCCTCTGTCAGGCAGAATTCTTTTTCTAATGGTAGTAAATAGCTAATTTCTACAGTTTATTTTAATAATGATTTCGTAATTTTTTTTCACTTCCCATAATGAAGTCGCTTTTTTAGTATTTAATTCTTTCCTCCTCACTTGATTTATTTTTAATTTTTTACTGCTTTCGCTTATTTAAATTTTTTTCTACAATCATTTTGAAATTCTTCACATTCAATTTCCCTCTTCACTCTTCTGCGCCGTTTTGCTTAGAAAATAAATGGAATTTCTTTTTATTCCACTTTTTAAATTGTTTTAAATGGTTGTAATTCTACAGTTCTCAGTTTTTTCACCAAGTTTCAGTAATATTTTTTTATTCTTCATATTTCGCGAGGTGCGAGGCGGCCATCTTGAATAATATCTGCATCCCGTCTGTAGCCGATTTGGCGTGATTTTAATTACGCCTAAGACTTAGCAGAATACAAATAAATTAGCTTCAGATTTAGAAGAATTAAATATTTCACTTAAGAAAAACGTGTACACTTGAAATAAACAAAAGATCTAATAACTACTATATTTAGATTACCAGAACACAGTAGTTGTGTTCAAAATTATGGCAAAGAATTTTACTTATGTAGACGCCACCCCATGAATACGAATAAGTACGAATCTATATGTTGTCTTGCAGTTCCGTTACGTTTCTTATTCCGCTAAGCTGGATAGTCTTTCGGGTTAGTCCTTTCGAAAAAAATAAATTCCCAATTTTAATCATTTTTCACAACAGAATAAGAGAAGAATAATACAAAAGAATTAACCAATTAAAGTAATATTATCTTCGATCGATTATTGTCCTTGAACATGTGTGAGAAAACTTCAAACTGTGAAAGATATTATAGCCACATTTTGTTTCAATTTCGATCATAGTTAGTGTTATTGGAATTTTTTTCCGTATAGTAAATAATCATTGGATGTTCGTTAAAGCACTTTAACATTCCGTATCTTAAGCGGACTTCTATTGGTTTTTATAAGCAAGTGAAAAATTCTTTTCACATGAAACGAATAAAAAATTCTCATTAAATAATAATATTGATTAAAAATGTTTGTCAAAAATTATGGTGCACTCGAGTTAAGAAAACGCACATTTAATCCTTTTTATCAACATGTAAAAATAACCTAAGAAGCAAGCGATAATGATGGAAGTTTACGCATATAATACTAAAAGTTTTAAAAAAACTACTAGCAAACGCAATAATTTTTGTCTTTTTAACTTACACGTGTGCATTAATTCTTAAAAGGCTGCAAAATTTTTTGAACCTGAAGAGAAATTTTTTGAAACACACTTGTGCTGTTTTAACACAAAATCTCAAGATTCTCAAATTTATGTCTTATCCGTATCAATTCTGGAACTAAATAAGAAATTCCGAAATCATGTTGCCACAACATAACCACTATTTTTCTTTTGAAAAAAAATTATCTTTTTCTAAATTATTCTACCCCATTATTTCTAAAGATTACCATGAAACACAAATGAAGGTTTAATTTCTGTCATAGTGTATCCCCTGCAATGGCTCCCAAATTACATATATGCAAAGAATTAAAAGTTCTAAAAAAATACGCAAAAAAAGAGGTTGTCCAGAATCGCATATTTATTAAAAAATTTTACTGTGGTACATGTGACTTGCGCTGACAAGCAGGGATTTAGATATTTCGTGTTTGTACAAACTTAATAGAGAACATGAATCATTTTGCATACACAACTTATAATTTTCCTTTCCATTTTTTAACTCGCGGAACCCCTAAGTTTGTTTCATGGAACTCCAAGGTTCCGCGGAACACGGTTTGAATACCACTGGTTTAAAGCATTTCGCAGTTAATTCCGTCAAGTCTATTTCTATTAGAAGATTTTACAAAGTTCATTCAAGAAAACCATTTTTCACTCGAATATGTGTACCCAAACATCGTTGAAAGAGCATACATATTAACTAGTTTTTTCATTGACATAAAATTATTTGGAAAAAATTCTCATACGTATAATATAATTTTTTCAATTTTTACTGTGGGATCAATAGTATCTGCAAGATTTTCACACCAATTTTTTTTTCTCCTTCTGCTTCAGAAATCAAATCTTCAAAGTTTGTTTTACACACTACGCTGCTTCGAAGTTCGACTAATTCCATTTCTAAATTATCGATTCCTAGCCACATAAATTAGGTTAACACCATTGTTTCAAATTCTATTTTGTATGGATGTAAAATAAAGTGAAATGTATTTTCCAAATTGTTAAATTCATTGAATCTCTCTTCAAAACCTTGTTTTATTTTCAACATAATCGTTACATATTTTTTAATTGCATTTTCTTAAATGTCAACGGAGTTTTCGAAAATTATTGTGTTTTGAAAATGTTTTTGTAATTGAGGAAAATATTTCATGATTTTCATTTCCAAATCCTGAGTAAAAATGTCAAGTTTCGTCAAAAATATTTTAAGATTTTCAAAAATTGTTAAAACAACTAGTCCATGTTTTTTATTCAGTTCATTAAAATTCTGAGTGTCTCATAAAAACATTTAATCAGTTGATTAATGTATATTGGATAATTCACCGATACTATTGTTTTTTCAATTAAAAAGATCTTAATTCCTTCTAATAACGTTATAAAGCGATGAAGGACTTAAACGAAAATAAACCATAGCAGGTTATTATATGTCAAAATCCCTGATTATTGGCATTTAAATTCCTCTAAGAACTATACAAATTGCCTTTTATAAGGAGATCTTACGTTTATAAAGTTGATTATTTTTATAACAACTGACAGTACAATGGAAAATGTTTTTAAATTATGCTTCGCACATAAAACTTGCTGGTGTATTATACAATGAAATTCAATCAGAAAATGTGAAATATTTTGCTTAAGATGCTGAATAAATCCAATGTTTTCCCTTACCATACTAGGTGCACCGTCTGTTGTTACAGAAACTATTTTCTGAAAGTCAGTATCTATTTCTTTATATGCAATATCCAATTCTGTAAAAATATCAAGACTGGTACACTTTCCTTTCAACGTTATTAGTTTCATTAAAAAGCACACTCTTCTTTCATTATACTTTCAAACTTATACCGAGCAAAAACAGCAAATTGTGCATAACCATTTATATTATTAATCTCATCTAAGGCAATTGAATACATTTCTGCATAATTTAAAGCGTTATGTATTTGCGAGCGAAAAAAAAATTTTTTTTCCAATTCTATTACTCGATCTTTAATTAAATTGCGACTTATAGGTAACTCATTTATACGCTTTATAATCAAACACTTTTCTTTAAAATCAGCAAAAAATGTAGGACTACATTCTAAAAACGCTTTTTTTCTTATTAATCCTTCTGCTGAAAGAGGTTTCCAGTTGCGAGCAATGCAATGGGCAACTTAGAAACTAGCAGCTGTAATGTTAATTTTGGAACCAAAAAACTTTTTTAAACACTACTTTGAGAAAAATTCTTTTTTTTTTCTTTTGTAAGGAACAAGTTTTTCTATTCTCAACTGCCGACATGCCGAGATTTGAGTGCAACGTTTCAAAATGTCTTTTTACATTATATGTACGTGGAGTCACTTTTTTAGTACGAATTATACGTATAACCATTTTATTCATTCCAATCCTTCCATGTTTATGAAACCTTTCAGTTTGATATGGCCTGGAACTTGTACGGCTTGCTTTTAATTTTTTAACCGCCGACGTAGTACGGGCTACAATTAAAAATGTTTACATTTAGAATACAATAATTTGAGAAGAAATTTTGTATAAACACACACATACCTAATACACACATATGCATACATACATACTACACATTACTTTTAAATATGTTCGAAATGTAAGTTCAACACTGGTACTGACTGGGGCAAGCGCCTTAAATTGCGAGCCAAAAATTGCTATTTTATAGAATAAGAGACAAGTGCATGGCCCCATTGGCATCTCACAGGGTGAAACAGTGAGGAGACGATACAAGTGCTGTGGAAGTTTCTTTCTACAAACATAACTGAACATTACCTTACAAAAG
This sequence comes from Trichonephila clavata, assembly GCA_019973975.1. Taxonomy (NCBI): domain Eukaryota; kingdom Metazoa; phylum Arthropoda; class Arachnida; order Araneae; family Nephilidae; genus Trichonephila; species Trichonephila clavata. Next base: position 136,364 of record BMAO01038722.1, on the reverse strand, counting down.
TGCCTTTCATCCAAAGAAAGTGCTTTAAATATGATTATTTGCATTTGTTAGTCAATTTTTTTCAACAAACCAAATGTGAGTAAAATTATACACTTTATTTGATATTTTGTAAACACTTCTGCTCTTTATTTCAAATACTACATATCTTCATATACTTTTGTAGTCATTTTCGTAACTTTGGAACAATAATGATCAAATTTAAGGTTATAGACAGCATTTAAATTGATTTTGTGTAAATACAGGGCTTGAAAAAATACAAATAGAATATAAATAATCCACACAAGTTAGAAAATCTAAATAAACCCGCGTAAGCAAACAAGTGGTTGCCTAGCAATCGTGAGTCAGTGGCTGACCCACAGGTCATAGGTTCGCCATCACTGGTTTAACGGCTTGTTTGACTTCAGCATTGCTTCCAAAGCCCCCTTCGGCGAGATTCTTCTTCACAGATGAAAGTCATTTGGTGCAAGATCAGGACTGTATGGTGGATGGTGTAGGCGCTCCCAACCAAGAGTTGCAATATGGATTTGCTTTGCCCTCGCCGAGTCATCCAACGCCAGATCTGAGAAGCCCGGGCCGCTTTTTCCTCTTTCATTTTCGACAGGGTATTACAGTACCACGTAGCATGTACCCAATGTACTAACGAATGATTTTATCGGTGTCTTGCGTGTTCACCTGCTGTGTCGTCTTTCGAACATAGCCGTTAAACGCTTCTTCCATATGCAAAGCCCTGAGTTTTTCCTGGAGGGTTTTTCGAAGTTTATCAAGCGGTATGACAAATGTTTCAATGTACTTGGTACTTGTGTGGAAAAATAAAGTTATACCTTATCTTTAATGCCTCATTCTATGTTTTGACTTTCATACACAACTCTGACCACAGTCGACAGGGGAAGTTATTTTCCGACTGGTTATTACACAGCTGTTATAACCTATTTTCTTACATTGTAATTTATATCTAATTTGAATAAGACTGCTTTGTGTATAAAAATTATGATATAAATTGCTTTTGTGTTATTGTTTGTTTATAAATACATTTTGATGTACAATATTTGAATTTCATGTGCAAGTGCATACACCATTTTTACATTCAAATATGTCAAATTGACAGTAAATATATCATGTGTCGCGATTACCAATTAACAAGCTTTGAATGTTTATATTTATAATTTGCGTAACATGTTCCAACTTACTTCAAATCCTGGAGTATAAGTGAAGGTTGTTATTTCCAAATTTTCGAAGTATATATGAACAAGAGTTGCACACCTGGAAGAAAGTTTAAAATGATAATTTTTTTTTTAATGTTGATAGAAAATGAGAAAAATCTAAAATCAATTAATGTGAAAAATCTGAGATTTTCATATATTTTTATCTGACAATAGATAAATTTTTTATTTCACTTCAAATTCTATCATTTTTTTAAATGTTGTTTACGAATGTTGTGTAATTAATGCTTAAAATAGTGTAAATAATTTGTACATAGTATAAATAATGTGTAAATAATTTGTACATGCTTAATACATTCATATTATTTTCTGTTGTATTTATTTTATGCTAAAATTGTAATATTCGCAAGTAACGCCGTCCCTTTTATTATAATGGCGTTTCAATCGAAACTTGGCGAAACATTGGCAATACAGCCAAGTTGGCGTTCATTTTTAGCGACCATTTTAGTGGGCTGGTGATCCTTTTTGGCGACTTGGCTTTTATATGGATCCTTCTGGAAATTACTGGAGAAATTTATTAATATCACGACCTATGACGCAAGCGGATCTTTCGAGAATGATCTGTGCAGCCTATAAATAGGAGTTGCTTGCCGAAATTGAGTCAGTATTGTTTTTGACCGTTGAAGAGTCGGCTAGCGATTAGCTGCTACGATCGAGCGAGTGCTTGCGAATAACCTTAATAATTATGTATTTTTATTTTTAGACAGTAAAAGTTGTGTTTGTGCGCTGTAAAAGGTGTGAAGCCTTCTGGGATTTATTTTGCGAATTTTGTTGTTCTATCCTGTATTTCTAAGGATTGTTTTTCCACAATATATTTTCATCGCTCAAAGAACTGTTTTGCTCTTTGAGACTAATAGCATAAAATCCTCGAGCCCCGATGTATGTAACAATATATTGTTCAAGGAATGCACTCTTTTTCTTCTCGTACATTAGCTCAATAGTTTTTACTAATCCAGTCCTTCTGATTCAGTAATTTTTGTTGAATTAAAAAAGTATACTCTTTTTAAATTATCGTATAAGGTAGACACTTTTGACAATTGCATTTTCATACATTAGTATCATTTAACTTTTCTTAATTTTGAATATAAAAAAAGTGTGAAGATGTTGTGAAAAATAAGAAATGTTTACTTACGATAAATCGCTGGCTGTGACACAACTTCGCTGTAAATATAAATGTACAGTGATCAAAAAATTAGGAGTAATAAATCCTAAGTGGACAAATAACTTTAATGATAGACTATTTTTATCCAAATAATATTTTATATACATCATTTATGTATAACCTTAATATTTGAATAATTTTAAAAAATTTCCAATGCATATCAACATAAGTTTACTTATAATGTTCGTTAAATTAACCGAACTTAAAAAGTGATGTGAAAATTAAAGGGAAGCATTAATCCAGTGGGTGCAATATTTGAGTAATGTTCAGAAAAAATAGAATTTGCCCATTGCTAAAAAATAAAGCATTCCAATAGAATGAATGAAATGCTGTTCCGATTATTGTCAATATAAATTCCAAAAGGAGAGACAAAGAGCGTTTTTGTAAAGAATACTTTACTGCAATATCTAAACTCGGTTGTGAAGAGGTATTTGAAAGTTTTGCTTAGATATTAATAACAATACAACGATGGTACTTGAAATATTGACCTTTCCAATATAGATCAAAATATTTAAGCTTCTTAGATAAATAGGGCACATTATTGAGCTTAACAATTCGAATATTTACTTTGGACCATTTTTTCCTCTCAAAGATAAGTTTTATACTCGATATTTATTGCATGTCTTAATAAAAGTTGTCACAATACAATGGTCTTAGCAACACAAAGGATCATTCTTAGAGTGAGGTACTATTATTTAAAAAACTTACTATGTCTATTTACTGCAATTTAAGAAAAACACGGAACTATGTTAAGAAATTTTTTATGCGCATGGCGTTTTAACAAAATTTTATCTTTAATAAATCATCAAACCTTCAGTGAGTCATCCATCCGGTATAGTGGTTAGCGACGCTGACTGTTGTGCCGTAGAGCCGGAGTTCGAATCCCGGAGAAGGCATGGTTGTTTGTAAATGTATAGTGCCTTTGCGGCATGGGGGTACTCTAAGTAGCCGTCGAGCCACAAGTCCTCTCGTGAGGTCGGTGGAAAAGAAAGAGAGGTGGGATGCCCCTGAACATCCCTATGGTGTTTGTTCTCCCTCAAAATTGGGATGGAACCGAGCCAAAACGTACTGCCACTTGTAGGGTGCTCAAAGTTACGGCTAACGACAGGCGTACATCTAATCCTTTACCGCGATGAATTTCGTGGGCCTCGATCTGACTACGTCAGACAGGTGGCATTAGGAACAACAACAACACACCTTCAATGAATCGCACATTTCATATAGATTGTACATTTGTAAATGATTTTAAACTTTAAAAAAATGACATATCTAATCCGTAAGTATATATATTTTTTTAAACATTTATAAAACCCCGCGCACCACGCAATGTATAACACGGGGGCATACAATACAGACAGAAGAAAGGATTACAACACAAACATCCATGTTATGTTGGACCTGGGGTCCATGTTGTTGGGACTGGGTTCGAATCCCTTCTCCGGGATTCGAACCCAGTCCCTACGGCACCGCAATCAGCTTCACTGACCACTATACCGGATGGGCGGCACGTAAGTATAATGAATCATGAATCAATAAATCGGGTATTTTTAGACTACGTGATATTCAAAATGAAACACCAAAAAGTCTGGCAGAAAATTTTGCAAATTTGAAGTGGGGCACTCCTTACTTAATAATACAAATCATGTGAAATATGTACTGCTCTCCGGTACAATGCTGAGTAGAATATAAGGGTAGGAACTTGCAGAATGGGTAATATCCGTTCTCTCATTTCTGTACCAGAGAAATTATTGTACTTTTTTTCTCTCATAAGACACGTGTAATAGGAAAGAAAGCCAAGATGTCACCATCGGAGCATTTCCAGCAGACAGGTCTTACAAAGGGAGTGTTTGAACTGAGAACAGGTTGGTCCATACATCAGCTCTCAGCTGATACTCACTTAGATGAGTCCGCATTGCATCGACTGTGTCAAAAATGATCGGAACAAGGAAATCTCACATCTTTGAGATGTATCAGTGTAGTCGCTGCGACGTTAGTACGTGTGAATCGGCGCATCTATCAACAAGTGGTAGCAACACTGCCTGCAGGGTATTGTAGCACTGCCTATTGTAGCATGCAGGGAATCCTTCACACTCCCTAATCGATCAGAACTAATACCCGTCGATTGTTTGCTACAGACCTGCAATCATGGCATCTATAAAAAAAGATGATATTGACCCCACAGCACAGACAACTCCGTTTGCAATGACTTCAGGCTAGAGTGAAGTGGACGATGAAATGGTAAAGGGTTGTATTCTCAGTCGAATCCACTTCTGTTTTTTGACTGATAGTGGCCGTGTACGAGTGTGGCATCGACTTAGTGACAAGTCGAATCTTGGTTTATGGAAGGCTCCATCGCACTACTACATGACATCATGGTTTGGGTGCCATTGCGTACCTGTGGATCGTATTCTGCCCATTGCAACGGCCCACTATGTGGATTATGTGCTCCAGCCGGTGACACTCCTCTTCCTTCAGACCACTTCTACCGACCCACTTTACCAGTTAGTTAACGCCGACTGCACACTGCAATGCATTAGTCAACAAGTTCCTTAAGATGCTTCCCTGGCCCCCTCTTTCCTCTGATCTCTCACCAATCACAAACTTCTGAGATGTAATTGAAAATCTAATCGACGCTTTCAGAAGATGAACTGTACTAAATGGTTGGTAGGAAATATAGTCATTGCTATGGACGCCAACTGTATCTCATTGACTTTGCACCTTGGGGTGTTGCTTCGTATATTACCTTACTGAACTCACGATTTATCGCTCAATGTTCGCATATGATTTCAAAATGAACACGTATTGTTCGTAGCTGTCTCTCCTTCGATTTGCCAAATTTCTTCACTTTCCTGGAGATTCGTTTTTGGTGTTGCTTTTTCAATGTCACTTAGTGTACTACTATTTTGAATTAGCTGCATAAATTTTCTATTTCTCATCTGAATAAATTTATTCCCAAACAAATTCGATATTTTTGCTTTTACAAAGAAAGGCAGAACAACAATCAAATCATATATACGATATAATAACAAATGTACAAGTATACAGATATATACATCCTAATTATACATAAATCGTGATTGATCATTGTATTGTTATGCTTAAGTTGACTATGATTTCCTCAAGCTTTCAGTAATTTATTCTTAGTTGCTATATTAAGGGGACACAGTACGATTCCATTGACAAAAATCGGTCAAAAAACCAAATCTAATTTTTTTAGCCTAAATTATTCTTTATATACTTATCAATAACCTCATAAAATTTGAACGCTCTAAACTTAAGAAATGTAGAATTATGATTGCTTTTACGTTTGTTTTTATTCACACATCCTTATGGCAAATTAAAACTTTAAACTTACTTATCTCAGAAAGATAAAATAACTAGTGTGTTTTCAATTAAAATGCTACGGCTTTTTTTTCTATTGTGCCTAATGCTCCAATTCTTTTTACCTATTGCTAATAGTACATGTAACAAAAGTTGACATGCATTTTAAAATCAAAGCAATACTTTTTTTTTTAAATAATTGAACCCAGAATTCCTACATTTTTTAAGGAATTTTCAATTAGCATTCATAAAAAGAAGTATTGTACGAACACCAATCAAGTTATTGCAAAACTCATAGCAACTTTTGTTATACATAGTTTGAATTACTTGTAAATCAAAAATCATGGGTGTGCGTAAATTTTTGTAGGATTACATTTTAAAATCACTTCACAAATTTAAATTTTTTTCCTTAAAAAATTAAATGGCAAGCTTTTTATGAAATTTTGAGCACAAAACCTGTTTTACATAAAATGCGCACATAGGAGGCAACCAAAAAATTTTAAAAATCCTTAAATTAAATTTTTTGCATAAATCGTACCATATCCCCTTAAGAATGAAATCTATTTTACAAATAATGATCATTAGAGTACAGAAGATTATTCATAAGTACACTGCTGGCCACCGTAAAGGCAACACCCTGAAGGAAGCACGCAAATAACATGAAATTTACAACATGCATCAGCGGAGGTGAGATATGCAAATGATTGGAATTTCAGCGCAGACACACATCACGCACGCCTGTGGCGACACCTCAAAGCGCTATTTAAGGCTTGGAGATTTCGACGATTTCAAGTTCGGCAATTGTGTTTCTCTTGTGGTTTTTTTCAAAAAACGATCAGTTATGTCTCGTAGAAAACAGCGATCAGCTTTTGATCAAGTATCCGAGTTCGACAGAGGAAGGATAATGGCCTACCGAGATTGTGGATTATCTTTCAGGGAAATCGGTAGTAGTGTTGGACGAAACTAAACAACTGTAATGCGGATATGCGACCGTTGGATCCAGGAGGGTACGACGGACCGACGTGGTCGATCGCATCCACCTCAGTGCACCACTTCACGTGAGGACCGGCAAATTGTGCGCATGGCAGTGACGGATCGCTCAGTCACATCACAAACCATAGCACAGCACATTGAGTCTGTAACGCATCATTCGGTGTCTGCGCGTACCCTTCGACGCCGTTTACAGCAGAGTGGTCTGTCCGCAAGACGTCCATTGCTTGGTCTACCCTTGACGCAGAACCACAGTCGTCTCCGCCACCAATGGTGCGATGAAAGAAGGATGTGGGCGGCAGAATGGAATGAAGTTGTCTTTACTGACGAATCACGCATCTGTCTGCAACACCACGATGGTCGGATTCGAGTCTGGAGACACCGTGGAGAGAGGATGCTGAACAGCTGCGTTATGCACCGCCACACTGGTCCTGCAACGGGTATTATGGTATGGGGCAGTATTGGATATCACTCTCGCACTCCTCTAGTACGCATTGCCGGTACTTTAAACAGCCAGCGCTACATCTCCAAGATGTCGGAGCCAGTTGTCCTTCCTTACCTTCAGGGCTTGGCCACAGCCATATTTCAACAGGATAATGTTCGACCACACATTGTCCAAAGGTTCCTCGTCAATCACCAGATTGAATTGCTTCCCTGGCCGGCTCGCTTTCCGGATCTTTCGCCGATGGAAAACATGTGATCCATGGTTGCTCAATGATTGACCTATATTACACCCCCAGCTGCCACACCAGATCAACTTTGGCAACGTGTGGAAGCTTCTTGGTCAGCTGTACCCCAAGAACACATCCAAAGTCTCTATGAATCAATGCCGAGGAGTGTGGCAGCGGTAATCTCTAACAATGGCGGCTGCTCTGGCTACTGATTCTGGCAGGAACCACATTTCACAGAAGTCTATAAATTTAATCATTTGATACTTGGTCAACATGTTATCTACAAAATAAATTTTGTTGTGCTATATCTTGTCTTTCTTGGTGTTGCATTTACGGTGGCCAGCAGTGTAAAATAAAAGCAAAATATAATCTATACAGCTGTGATGCTAAAATTTATTCTTTTGATTATACAGAAGTACCTTTTTTTCAATTCTAGATCAGTTATTATAAATTTATTGTTATTTGTAAATCAATACAACCTTTCACTGTTTTGCATATTTTTTAAATAGATAAAGTAAATATATAACTTACTCTGCTACCTTCACTATCAGCTTCCTGTACTTCAAGTTCATATTTTCGCATTCTGGAATATGAAACATACTGGTATTATTCTTATTATAGATTATATAAATATTTAATACCGTAGTGTCGAAAGAGCTTTAGTTATATCTTATCAGTAACTTCAAATAATATCGTTATATTTATTAGAACAGATTTTTAATAATATCAATAAATTGGATTGATAATATTACTTGGTTTCCTATAACTTATAAACCAAGAATTTTTATTAGAATTCTTATTTTATGTTTCCTTAGAAACATATGCATATTAATACAATTTACATCAGCTGGAAGAAAATTGCTGTATTTATACGCGTTCTTTCTTTAGAAAGAAATTGAAAATATTAAAATTTGTTTCCATTTTTGTATATTTTGTTCTCAAGTTTCTCATAGAGATGTATTTCATGAAAGAAATATTTCTACCTGTGGTCTTATGTGGTAAATATAAGTTTGCTTAAAAATTCCTTAAATTCAAATGTCTTAAAACTGATAGGGGTTCATTTATTTTATCAATGCCTGGCTTTGAAATCGCGAGTGGGCTACAGGTGACCAACCTCGTTACTTTGAGCTTTGGTCAAGGACGTCTTGAGACTTCTTGAGGGCCTGGGACCCTACACAAATGTAAGCCCTGCCTATTACCCTTTAAAATAGATAGTACATAGTATACGTTGTCAAATACTAGCACAAACAATAACCGAAGCAAATAAATGTGTATGACTTACAATCGCATTTGACGGCTCGACCGACTACCGCTTTTTGACAATGGTGCACTGATGGTGTATCGTGGTAGGCCTAGGATTATGCATGGCCCACGGTCATCACATGTAGTCAGTTGACTTATTGTTCGAAATTCCTATTTTTCGGATAGTACAACCGAAAATAATATTTGACCGCTGAAAATATTCGAATTATGATCTTATCAAGAATGAGACGAGGTCCCTACTGTGGCGAGACCTTGGGCCCGGAGTGGGCATTACGTTGATCGCGATCGACCGGTGGACCACCTAAAAATTTTACCAGAAAATAATTTTTTTAAAAATTAAAGATTGGCAGTAGTACGCAGACTAAGCTTTCTACTGACTATAACTACGAAAACTAACTTTAGATAAAAATATTTTATTTTTTTAATGTATGTATATTGAATTGTTTCATAATAAATGTATCATTTGATATAATTATATTTGGAGCTATTATTATTAAGTTTGTATCCCGTTTTGCTTTAAACGCGGTTTTAAAAATGTTTTTTATTTTATTTCTGTAGGTAAGTACATATGCTGTACTTCTTATTAAGAGTTGCAAGAACAACCTCTTTTCCTTACCTCATCACACCTACGACATTGGGCAGTAGCGTACACAAGAATTTTTAAAGGGAAGGGGGGTCGAGGGTTGAAGGTCTATCATTTTCGTATCATACCCCAATACGCAGCCAAACATATTTTTTTTTATTTTTTCGATGGTCGGGAACAAAAAAACAGCAAAAAATAAATAACTGAATAAATAATTAACATTAATAAATAAAAAATTACTAATATCAAATACTTAATTACATTTTGCATACTATATACATGGGACTATAATGAATCGGAAGAAAATGAAGGGTTATGAGTGGGAGGGTCCGAAACCGTGGACCCCTCCCCCGCCTTAGTGAGCGCCATTGACCCTGGGTTGACCGCAACTGCTTGAAAATATCAGAAGTAGCCTGCACCCTGGAAAAGTCTGCCCACCCCTGTCTTGGGCCTATGGCTTAAGACGTCCTTGGCTTTGGTCAACTGGCGAGGATGACAATTGAATCATCACCCCTCTTTCAAAGCTTCCATACCTCACCACTGTAAAAGCTTTCAGCCTCGATAGATATAACGTGCACGAGCCTTCTCTACACGTTGGGTCTTAAGTGAAGCCAGAACTGGAGCGTATACCTCGATAGAAATCCTACCGTACCCGAGTTCACGATCATGACCACGCGTCTACTAACGGTCACTGGAAAATTTTGGATTTAGTTAACAGTATTTTTTTAAACTAACTAAGCCATTTGTGCATTTAAAAATATTCCATCAAAAATTTGGTGAAATCAACAATTTTACATTTACAGGCGTTTTGAATGCTATGGTATCAAAATTGCAATTCATAAAATATGAAATATTCGAGGACTCAGAATTGATAAAGGTTCAAAAATTATCGAGAGGAAGAGCAGTTAAAAAGTTTAACAATAAAAGAGCATTATTTAATATAAAATGTATACTTGCAAGGCGATGAACAGCTTTTCGCACACTCCAAACTGGTTTCCCTTGAAAAGTTGATGATTGCTGGAAAAAGATTTTTTTTTTTCAAAAGAAAAAAGTATTCTTATATACACAGTGAAATAAAAATTATTATTATTATGAAAATACACTGCTGGCCACGCAAAAGACAACACCGAGAAGGACCAGAGATATCACAGCGGAATTATTTGGCAGATAATATGTTGTACAAAAATCAAACGATTAAAATTACAGCCTCTTGTGACGTGTGGATGATGACAAAATCAGTAGTTAGTGTAGATACCATTGTTGGCTATAACCACTGCCACACGCCTCGGCAAAGAATCAAAAAGGCTTAGGATGTATCCTTGGGGTACAGCAGTCCATATAGCTTCCCACATATTGCTAAAGTTGATCTGGTGTAGTAGCGGGTGGTGTATCCCGGGCACTACAACACCCGAGCACTGCAACCCCGGACACTTGCAGTTGTGCAAGCATGGACCACACGTATCCGATTGGCGATAGATTGGAAGGACAAGCAAGCCAAGGAAGCAATTCAATCTGATGGGTAAAGAAGAACTCTTGAAGATTGTGCGCCACGTGTGGTCGCGCACTATCCTGTTGGAATATGGCTGATGGCAAGTGCTGAATGTATGGGAGAACCATGGACTCCAACAACTCAGAGATGCAGCGCTGGCTATTTAGTGTACCGGCAATGCGTACTATATAGGCGTACGGCAGTGCTATCGAATTCCACCCCAAACCATGATACCGGGTGCAGGACCAGTGGGGCGATGCATGACGCAACATTCAGCAGCTTCTCATCACGGTGTCTCCCAACTTGAATCCGACCCTCGTGATGTTATAGGCAGAATCGGGATTCGTCAGTAAACACAATATCATTCTATTCCTTTGTGCATGTCAACGTTCATCGCACCATTGGCTGCACAAAAGCCTGTGGTTTCCAGTCAAGGGTAAACGAAGCAATGGATGCCTTGAGGTCATTCCACTCTGCTGCAAATGGCGTCGAAGGGTACGAGTGGACACCGAATGATGCGTAACAGACTGAATCTGTTGTGCTATTTGTTCTGTTGCTGCGCGATCCATCACTGCCATGCGCACAATCTGCCTGTCATCACAGTCAGTGGTGCAACGAGGTGGGTGCGATTGATCCCGTCGGTCCATCGTTTCCTTCTGCATGCACCTATAACAGATCCGCATCACAGTTGATTGGTTTCGTCCAGCACGTTTACCGATTTCTCTGAATGATAATCCTCAATCCTTATAGGCTACTATTCTTCCTCGGTCGAATTCGGAAACTTTGTCAAAAGACCTTCAACAAGGCATAGGTAAACAGCTTGCGCAAAAAGCACGATAAAACAATTGCCGTACTTCAAATCGACAATCTGTTCTCCTCTTATATAGCACTTGCAGGTAGTGCTACGGTCACTCGTGATGTATGCCTGCGCTATAATGCTATTGATTTGCATATTTCATCCCCATCAATGCATGGTGTAAATTTCACATGGTTTGCATGCTTCCTTCAGGTTGTTGCATTTTGTGTGGCCAGCAGTGTTAATAATGTTAAAATAAAAATAATTAAATTGGAATCTATTTTTAAAAAGGTAAAATAAATCTGTTAAACACATTCAACAATATCAACACAGATAGTTTACAGAGCTATAATATTCGAATCATAGAACACAAATGACACCTCATCTAAAATGCTATTATGCTATTAATATATAGTCGTAATATCAAAATAGAACAAAAAATTACACAAAAAGCCTTACACTAAAGAATTATCTGAATGGGTCGAAAATCTATTAGATGATATATACGTATATTAGAAAAGAAACTCTTAACTTTTCATCATAGCAATTGAATGTTTTATTTAGTAAATGCAACCACAAAAAAGTATAGAAAAAAAAAACAATAATGCATATCTGTAGTCCTAACTCAAGTTATTATAAGGGTAAGTATTGAGACTCGTTGAAATGGAGGGTGCGGACTGTTTGCGGAAGTTGCTCCAGTAAAACTGTTTTTGCCAGAAGCATACCAATTGTAGAGTTAAATCATTGCGATCGGAAAAGGGAGAAGACATCGGCTCATTAGGGACCAAACGTGCAATATTGGGGAGATATCTGGTGATCCGGCTTGAAAATTGTTGAAAAATAACTAAGACAAGCTGTAGAAATTGCCATGGAAAGTCGGGTATGAATAGAAAAAGAGCAGTTTGAGAAGAATCACATTACAGCATCAGACTCGATTGCCCAGGACCCTAACTGTAGACGACTTCGAATATCACAGAAGTATGGGCCTCCCTCTGAACAACGGGTGGTATGCAATGCGAGACATAGGTACTGTTAAAATTCCCCACGATTCAGCGTCAAGGGAATTTCCCCACTTGGGCATACTCGTGTCTTTTTTTCGTCTTAAGGCTTTATCACACACGTTTTGGAACCACCGTTCATTGATTTTAGAAGCAGCTCAGGGTGAAGGGTTGCCGTTCTCTGTTGTCACACACGCTCTATCTCCACATAGAAAATTTACTCGCCGCTGCGCTCTAATTTTTTAAAAATCTTTTGCTAAATGGAAGTGTTAGGATTTCATAGGTATGGAAATTTTTTCAACTTCGTCAGTCAAAGCACTATCCATCATTTCATTTTAATACATTTCTGAAACTGCATGACCAGATGAGACTGCCATCTTGTTTTCGCGTAAGAGACGAAGAACCTATTGGCTGAAATTTGGAGCAATTTAATTTAGACCTTTTCAGCTTACTATAGGATTGTTTGCTTGAAGGCCGTTTATGTAGCTGAAAAATTGTTCGATATCGTTGGTTGAAAGAAAAATTGCTCCAAATACATGTAAGGCCTTCAGAACAGTGCTTTCCAAAATTTTAACGTTTGATAATTTTACCGCAGTCGACTGAAGGTGAGGAGTTGATTGATTATATTTTAGATTGTTTTGATTTAATAATTTTAATTAAATTGTATTTAATGATACCTTTAGATAAAAATACACACAGTTTCGCCTAAAATTAATATAAACTGGTTTAACATGAAATATAGGGTGATTTCTATGAAAGGTCGTTCAAACCGCAAAGAAATACGCCACACTAAATAAAATGGAAATAATTTAATGTTCCTTGGGCAACCCGGTACCATTTGGTCTACGGATTAGTACCCTTCTGCGATCCGGGGTTTTGGTACCACTGTCTTAAAACCCGATGATTAGTTAGTTCCTGATATTGCAGGTACTCTGTTGATTGTTCTGTAATTGATAACAAATAAATTTTTTTCACAATTTCCTTTTTTGTTTATGCACTTAACTTCTGTGACACCATAAATAAATATACGGGTATGGTGGCATATATTTGACGATATCCTAAGACAGCCATGTTTTTGGCACTAATACCTTTCCAATGGTACCACATTATCGAAGTCAGGGAGGAAACCCCCTTGTACTTCGCTAGTAGGCTAAAAGTTGTTATAAAGCTACAAATATAGCTAGTCGCTACATAGTGTCATCAAGCACTATAACGAGGTAAAATAAGAATCGTCTTTAGGATGCATGTGATTTAAGAGATCTGTCTCAAGTTTCTTTTCGGCTGCTTCCAAAAACCAAGATAGAACAAAATAATTGTATGTCAGGCCTTTGTATGCTTTCACAAGAAACTTAAGAAAGGAATATCGATTTGCCGTTAGAAATAGAATTGATAGAACAGAATAAGATTGGGCTTACGAAGTAAAGAAGCTAAAAGTGAGAAGGAATCTCTAACTCTAGCATAAAATTACATTTACAAAAATGTATATAAATTTCCCACTTTTTTCAAATAGAATTTGCTTTGTAATCATAGTACTATTTTTTCAAGCTTTGAGGAATTAAAAACTCAATATTATGACGTTTTACAGCATATAATATCGAAAACTTACGGTCCGGCAGATGGTTTGATTATGCGGGTAATCAATTCGGCGTTCTACACATCCGTATAAATATAAGGACTTTTCAAGTTTACATTTCTCTTTGCACATCTATAAAAATAAGATTAGTAAATAAAATATAGCAAATTATTTTAATGCATTATCAAAGTAAAATAATTTTTTTTTACTTCATAATGTATTTTTAAGGAATTTTAAATAACATTATACGGGTAAAAGCTATAATAGTAACATATGTTACTGTCTTTTAACACGATAACTATTTAACTAAAATGGGGAAACAAGTTAGGAAAAAGCTCCATGAACAATTCACAGAATTTAATAACATACGGCTTCTAAGTTTTATTTTAAACCTTTATCTCAGAATTATTGAATACATTTTTAAATAATTGTTTCCATACATTGAACTAAAACTTCTCTAGAAATATTAGCATAGATATAACTAAAGAAATCATAATACGGAAAAATTCTAAACTGTGCAATAATTTGGCATAAACAAGAAATATAATGCATATATATATATATATAATATATATATATATATACTGGATCTGACCAATAAGTTTCCAAATCATCCATCTATTACTACCATTCCCATTTTACTAGCAGATCATTGAAGATATCTAGAGAGTTGAATGTGTAGGCAAAAAGGTCACTGTTCTTTTGCTATTCTTTTAAGGTATCCAAATACCCTAAAATTGCGAATTTTGCCGAAAATTGACAAATTTTTTTATGATTTTATTTTATAGACCATCTTATTAGCTTCATGGAAATACCGTTTATTATTTTTCGTTAACTAGAACCAAAACTACAAGTGTTTTAGAAAAAAACAGATGTCATTACTTTAAGCAAGATGTCAAACTTTAAAACGCATTTTACTCGAAAAAAATGGGGTTTTAAAAAAAAAAAAAAACTCAAACGGGACCAGGGATAACTAAAAAAGTTTTGAAAATAATTAACTATATATAATTTTTTTGTGTATGCTCTGTATAAAAGTAGAAGTGTTTTAACTTTCAGATTTATCAATCACTGTTTTATTACAAAATTTACAGTCTCATGTGAATATAATCACTTTTTTTAAAGCAATTTCATATAATAACTAAAATAAAGTGCTCTAATTTGTGCAAAAATTAAAGTATCTCTTATCCTGAAGGTCATTTCAGAAATGAGTAACATAGCAGTACATCAGAATTAAAAAATTGAAAATTTGTTCATAAAATTTTGGTACAGAATGAGCCGGGTTTATGTTGTTTTTTGTGAATTTTTACCCATTTTAGTAATAATTATTTCTTTTTTTCTTCTTAATCTCAGGATATTTTTCTTAAAATGTACTAAACAAATCTAAAAACCACAAAAACATCCCCATATCTCAATTTTTTTTTTTAAGTTGTCGCAAGTAGTCGGATAACTAAAATTATTTTTATGAGCCTTGATCTTCAAAAAAAAAAAAAAAAAAAAAATTGGTAAAACCCCAAAATTTGTTGATTTATTTGGCAATGGAGTAAAAAAATGTTGCCAAATTTCGTCAACTGCTTACTTTTTTCACATTGAACTTCTAAAACTAATATGGCGACAACAATCAGCGAAGTTAAGGATAAATAAAAATACGCACTAAAATAAGTTTGGATTTTTTCGATTTTTTTACTGTCATCGTATTCCAAAGCAACGTGAAAGTTATTGGTGACGCTTTTCGTAATTCTGAACCATTGTCAATCGACGAGGACAACACCTGAACCTGTACTTACTCTCCAAATTTTCACATCACACCGACGTACTAAAATAGGATCCAACCAAAAATTTCAAAGAAAATATTTTAATATTGAATGTGTTTTTCACGTATATTTCCAAAATACGTGATTAATGTTCGAAATTTTAAATCTGATTTATTTTTTATTTTAGCATCTTGAAGTGGAAAAAGAAGAAATATTAATTTAGCTAACTTTCTCTGTGACCGGACCCTTTCCACCATCTTCTCTCCAGAGTTTCGTGTAATTTTTGCACATGCTCTTGTACGGAGGAGGAAGCAAGTTCTTCTCGGCCTGAAAAAAAGAAAATTCGGAAATATAATTTAGTTCTAAAATTTCAGCCCTTGCTTCTTGAATAAAATGTATATTACATTAGTTTTATATAATTAGATATAATTACATTTATTATTATTATCCTTTATATATATATATATATGTAATTCCATTTACACTTAAGAGCCAAAACATTATGACCACCTGTCAATAACGAGTTCGCCCACCTTTGGAGCGCAACACAGTTTCAATCCGCCTTGGCATGGATGCCACAAGTCCTTGGTAGATGGCCGGAGACAGATTGTACCAGATGTTTAAGCAACGGTCACGCAAATCTGAGATATTGCGAATTAGTGGTCTTTGAACTCTGAGCTGCCGTCCCATGACATCCCAAATGTGTTCTATCGGATTGAGATTTGGTGAGTTAGGCGGCCAGGACATTAACTGGAATTCAGTATCATTTTCCTGGAACCACTCCAACACAATGTTAGCCTTGTGGAACAGGGCGTTGCCCTGTTGGAATATTCCATTTCCAGCTGGAAACACAGAGGCCATGTAAGGGTGCAACTGATCCGCAATGATGTTCAGATACACTATAGCATTCATGGTCTGCTCTACCACAACCACGGGTCCCAAAGACGACCAAGAGAACGTCCTACAAAGCATAATACCACCACCACCAGCCTGTGTATGACCTACTGTACATTGAGGGAGCAACTGTTCGCCGGGAAGACGGCGTATCCTGACACGGCCATCGGCGTGATGAATGACAAACCGTGATTCATCTGACGAGGCAACTTTCTCCCACTGATCCATGGACCAGTCGCGATGTTCCCGGGCCCAGCGCAGGCGCAGTTGGCGATGACGCTTGGTCAGCAAAGGCACACGAGTAGGACGTTTGCTGCTTAGCCCCATATCCAACAGTGTCCGCTGAACAGTGTGCTCCGATACTATTCTACTTGGCCCTGCATTGTATTGGTCTGTAAGCTGAGCCACTGTCTGGCTCCGGTTTTGCATCACCATGCGAGACAGTCGCCGACGACCTTCTTCTTTGATAGCGTGTGGACGTCCAATACCCTGTCGTCTACTGCTGGTTTCACCGTCATTCATCCACTTTGCATAAGTACTAACAACTGTAGATCGCGAACAACCCACGAGTCGTGCAGTTTCGGAAATACTTGTTCCGAGCCTTCGAGCCATTACAATCTGCCCTCTATCAAAGTCACTTAGATCAGCAGCCTTTCCCATCACACACAGAAGTAAGTGAAAAAATGATTCTTCAGATTCTCCAGCAGCAGTTAAATACCACTTCCACTTGATCACTTGCCTTCCACGTCATCCAGGCGCGTTCATTGCAAAATGTAGTAATGGTCATAATGTTTTGGCTCTTGAGTGTACACTGGTGTCCAAAAGTTAAGCATAATTGATAATTATGTGAATAAAGAAGGAACTGTAAATCAGAATGGCGGGAAACGTGATATGCGAGTGTAAAATGGTTATCAAATAATGAAGCAAATCAAAAGAATGATAATAATTAGTTTTATTATCCAGAGTAGCAAATTGAAAGAAAACTGAGCATAGCAAGGATTCACACTTTAAAGAAAAAATGAAAGAAAACATTAAATAAAATACTGATGCTGCAGTTTAATAAGGCGTGTGGTCACCTCTGACAGCCAGGCACGTTGCACAGCGATTTACCATACTTGCTATGAGATGATGAATGAGTTGTGGGCTCAAACGGTTCCAAGCTTCTTGGAGAGCTCTCTTCAGTTCTGTAACGGAGATTAGTGGGTGCTAAAAGGCTGTAATTTGTCTCCCGAGCATATCCCATGCATGCTCGATAGGATTTAAATCAGGGGAATTCTCAGGCCACGACATGCGCTGGATGTTTTCCGTTTCAAGGAAGTCATCAATCAGCAAAGCTCGGTGACATGTCGCATTATCATCCATGAATATGAAGTCAAGACCAATAGCACCTCAAAATGCGAACATAAGACTCAAGAACTTCGTCTCTGTATCTTTGAGCAGTCACAGACCCAGTGTCGAAGAAATGGAGGTCTGTGCGGCCGTCCATCATGATGCCTGCCCATACCAATAACTTGACAATAACACCGTTGACCACGATCCAACCATAGCATTTAAGCAATTTTACAAGTGATTTTAAAAGTAATAGGTATAATTAACAATAGAGGTTTAATAAAAAGGAAATCATCCATAAAAATAAAAAATAAGCAGTAAAGACATTTAAAGATGAGTACACAAATTATGCAATAGATATGCCATACGCCAGCATAAAAATTGTGGATGTTTATATCTCTTAAATTATTAACTGAATACGTATTTACGGGTAATTAAGAAATAGTTTGTTTATGCATTGGTATTTTTCTTTGTCAATTGTCATTTATAGATAAAGAGAGATATGTAGTCGCCAGCTACATGAACCTCTATCAAGCAGATTTTTTCCATGCTTCACACATTGCATTTTCAAATATTGCTAATCAATAGAAACTAAATCAGTTAAATAGTTAGATGGCTAAGATGGATCATAATAAAACAACCCATCGCCCATCCGGTATGGTGGTTAGCGACGCTGACTACTGTGCCGTAGGGACTGGTTCAAATCCCGGAGAAGGCATGAATGTTTGTAAATGTATAGTGCCTTTGCGGCATGGGGGTACTCTAAATAGCCGTTGAGCCGCAAGTCCTTTCGTGAGGTTGGCGGAAGGGGAAGAAAGGTGAAAGGCCCCTGACCATCCCTAGGGTGTTCCCTCTCAAAATTAAGGTGGAACCGAGCCAAAACGCACTGTCCCCTGTATGGTGCTAAGGGCTACCGGCTTACGACAGGCGTACAATTAGCCCCCTGCCATGATGAATTCGTGGGCCTCGATCTGACATCGTCAGACAGGTTGCATTAATAACAACAACATAATGGAGCAACAACAAAAAATATGATAGTAAAATTCAGATTTAGTGAAACGATTTTTAAAAACTTCCTCCAGTTTCGTGGTAACAGTGAGTACCACAATAGGGTAACAGCTTTCTAGTATAAGCATGTCTCAAAACATAGAAATTCTCCAGTTTCATCTATAAAAAAAATATATTTGCTTACAAGTGCAGCTCATATAAAACTCAAGTCCACTACGTAAACGATTTTATTCTATTGTCAGTTCAGATGCTACATTTGCTTTATAGCGCGTTTTTCACGTAGTGGAACAAAAGCGCTATTAGGACGCAAATTTCGTCTTCGTTCCATATTTTGTCACACCTTTTTCTCAGCCAATAAGCAACCAATTGACCTCGGGTTTTCGGCAATTGGTCGCATTTGTGCCCTAGATGAGCCGAATCATATTTAAATTTTCCCATAGTTTTCCCGAATTTTCCTACAAATTTTCCTGAATTTCGCTAGTTTGCTTTTTTAAAGTGCTGATACAGATTTGTGTCATTATTTCTTTTCAGCTCAATAGTAATACATTTAGAGGAGTGGTACAGTACTCTACTTTCTGTTAGTAAAAAGTTCATTAGTTGCATTATTGTAAAATACAACATGTGAAAAACGCGCTAAAATTACTTGGCCATGCCAATGATTGATATCTTGCTTAAAGATCTTTTTAAGCTAAAAATATTTAAAGTGTAAAATTAGATAGTATTGTTAAAAGGGGGAAAGGAAGCATTTCACTTCAGTAGACCGTTTACATTGGTTTTAAAAAAGCTAAGACAATTATTGAATCTCAATTTCAGTATAATAAAATTTCAATCACTCTAATGAAAAAAGGGCTCACCAATCTGACGTAGACTCTGTAAACGGTGCCCATGTTGAGGAAAAGGCCTTCACTCACCGGTGAGGGTACATGGTATGGTGAATGGATGGCCAGCTGACCCCCTCTCGATAGGTGGGAGGGGTGGTACTCGGACACTTCCAAATTCAACACTAGATGAATTTCTGAAGGATGCAAAATCTTTATTATTAAACTCTCAACCGTACAATCTTCTCTAAATTTCATTGCACTAAAATATCAATATGAAAGAAACAAACTACGTTTTCCTAAGTTCTATTACATACTAGTCGACACTGGAACCACGCGAGGTTTCCATTGGGTTGCTTGTGAAGGGAAAACAGCATGAAACAATTGAAAGGAACTTCATACGAGAAGCTCAAGGCTGGAACTAAGACCACATTGGAACTGAAACAGAAAACAAATTGTTTTAAAAATTTTTAAGAAGAATTTAGTAACGTGTCACACGAGACTTTCAGTTGGACATAATATAGCGTTCACTAAACATTATTCTTATGACTTTAATTTTCTGTTAGAATTCTAAGTAACTTGAATTTTAAAACTAAATGTTTATCTCTAAATTAAAAGTTAGATTCTTTTTAAATTTGTTCTCTATAGGGTTTCTTTTTGGAAATTTTACAGTTAGTTAAAGAAACATAAAAAATAAAATGAGTTTTAAAGTAGGACATATTATTTATGTTTTTTTTTTTTTTTTTTTTTTTTGTATTTTTAAAGGAAAATAATGGGGAAACATACGACAGAATGTTGCATATACATTACATAATCACCTTCTACGCTTGACTTATTTTGATTGATTGGCGTATATGTTCTTCAATAATTTCAAGACAGAGGTTTTGATGATGGAATTAGTAGTTTTCTATCACGGTCGAGTAGCAAGGTAAACACTTTAACTGGAATCCTACTCCCCATACACTTGTCTACCCAAAGCGAGAACATTGAGCCTTGACATATGTAGTATGCATCAGCCCAGCATCAAAACAGATTTCAGAAATACCAGATCCTAAACTGTATCATTTACGCGTAAGTAACTGTACAAACCAGCCCTCTCTCCCTGCATATATATATGTAAGGATAATTAAATTAGATCTAAAATTAAATTCCCTATATAACACTTAACTTTTATTTTCCGTTACATCTTCAAGTCTTAAATTAAACACCCAATTATTTCTATGAAGAGATGGCCCAAACAGAACACATCTAATCCCAGATCATTATTTTTATAGCCCCAAATGTCATCCTTAAATTTCAAGTATAACTAGGGTTTGCAATCCCGTGTCATGTTTTCAATTCCGGGATATCGGGATTACATTATCCAAATCCCGCGATCGGTTTCGGGATTAGAATTGGATTATTTATTAAAAATACTTAAATATTAGCAAGTTGAAATTGCATAATAAAACTGAAAATATAATTAATAATTCATTTAATATTATTTTAATGAAACAAATAAAAATTAATTCATCATAAAAAACAAATAAAAATAATACATAAAGAAATTTTTTAAAAAAAGCATTTCTTCATTTTTTGTTTTTATGTAAATAAGCTTATAAAAACACAGCTCCTCTTGCGTTTCATCGTTGGAACGGCTTCTTATTTTTGTTACAAATTGTCCTGCCATAGAAAATGCACATTCAAATTCATTACTGGTAGGTATTATCGTCATTAAATAGGAGTATGCTCTTTTCAGGTAGTCATCACATCTCCCTCCATTTTTAAAAATGAGACATTTCTTTTTGAATTTTTGATGACAGTGTCTCAAATCTAATAGACTGCATTGGTGCATATACCTCTTTGATAACTTTATTTAGTTCTTCTGCTACACTTAATGGTTTTGTATATAAATTGATCCAGTTATTGAGTCAGAATGTGAATCAATTTCAAGTTTTACCTCATTTGAAATTGAAGATCCAGTTGCATGAGCTGTTAGTAATGCAATGGGATTTGAATATATATATATATATATATATATATTTACAGATAGCACTTATAATTGCACAAAAAAATTCTACGTACATATTTCATAAACAGAATATAAATTTTTTTTAAATTAAATTCTTAGAAAATGTTTATGAGAAAAAAAAATTTTAATATAATTCAGACAAAAATTATACTTTGGAATTAGTTATTTAAATTCTGCGATTTCCGGATTAGAAAAAACACTAGGATCCAGGGCTTTGGGGATTTCAGGATCCCGGGATTTCAGAATTCTGGGATCCCAGGGCTGAAAACCCTACTAGTTGTCTTCCAAAAATTCTAAATGTCTCTGTCCAAGTTAGCTGACACCGGATATCCTGAGGGTGGGAGAAATTGTCGTTTTATGACCCCACTCGCGCTGGGGAGAAAGTTACAGATGAAAAAAAAGAGAAAACATATGAAATTTCACGGTTTAACATAGACACCCGCCTCGAAACCTTCAAGGTTCAACACGTAAGAAAACTAACATTAACCATATACAGTACAAAAAAAGTAAATAAGATACATTAAACGTAATACCAGATTCACACAATACTTCGAAAAAAAGTTTCGAAATATAATTCAGACAAAAATTAAATCCCGGGATTAGTTATTTTAATCCCGGGATTGGAAAAAACCACCGGGATCCCGGGGCTGCAAACCCTAAGTATAACCCATAACTAAGAAGGGAACTTAGCACATCAAGACGTAAGTAGTAAAGCCACTTAGACTTCGCTTGGCATCCCTTTTCTCTCATCGCTGTGCTCGCTGAATAAAACCGTTTTTAAAAAACGCTCGGTGTTGACTTGAAACACTACACATATATATACAATAGTAAACAGTTAAGAAACAAACATATTTTTGCATAGTTTTCAAAAACTACAGAACCGTTTTCACTGAAAATAGGAAAATGTATATAAAAAAATTGACTATCCAATCTAATTTGATCTCTCTTTTGTTTTATGCGAATTGAGAAAACTGATAAGACAGATTCTCCAAACACTGCTCTGGGTGGTTTCAGTTTGTTCCTTCTTCTAAAGATTATTTTTGAAACTTTTGCAAACAATTTCACAAAGAAAATCTCTGGAGGATAGATTAAGATTGAAATCAATTGAAAGGCAGCTGAATGTGTTCCTAAATGAGATTTTTTAGTTATGAACCACAACCAATAGCTTACCTCCCATCAAAACCAATGGCTTATATCTTATTTAAATAAGATTACAAGATAACACCCTCCTGACATGGTGCAGACAGCTCTATCTTCGAACATGGAGCAATGGACCTATGTTAACCACGGTTGAATCGAGATTTAGTTTTAATATTCATTTTTGACGCGTACACATATGGAATAAACCAGGAATCTCTCTCTCTCCAGTACCATCCCTCCTGCATCTTTTAAGTAGACCATTATGGAGGTGGTGTGCAGGGACGTCTTAATGCATGGGCCCAGGGCCTCACCCTCAGTAAGGGCCTCGTTTCGTTCTCGACTCAATTTTAATAAGATCATGATTCGAATAATTTCAACGGTCAAATGTTATTTCCGGTTGCATTTCCGAAAAACTATGAATTTAGAACGATATGTCAACTGGCTACATCTGGTGACCGTCGTCCTTGTATAGTCTTAGGCCTATCACCAAACACTATTATTACTCATTTAGTTAAGGTATCCGAACACACGTTCGGAGTACTTTTTAACAAAATAGCATACTAAAACATTATAAATGCTCTTTTAGGACTCAATACCAATAAATATTACTATTTAACTATCAAAATATAAAATAAATTACCTGAATTTTACAAAAATCACAATTATAAGTGAAATTTTAGCAATATTTTTGAAAAACTTCAAAGCAGTTAGAGAAAAAAGAAATAAACATATGCTAGTAAAAGTATTACGAAAATAAATTAGATGCATTTATCTAGAAAATCTACTAAAATTTTAATTTTTCATTAAAATTTGAACATTTTATAGCTGTTTGAGTAAACATTATAAGAAATGTTACATTTTTTATGAGACCATTATTTAAATAACAAGCCGTAACTCAAAAGTTTTCATACAATACGAAATATTTTAGTACATTCTCTAGAAAATAACATAAATATGAGGTTCAAAAAGTTTTATAGAAATACATTCATAATATTTTGAGTTATGAGACTCGCCATGATAGATTTTGAGCAATTTAAATGCCAACTTCTGGTACATCAAAAACCCACTTCCGGTTTTTCTAAACTTATAAAATTGATTGTAACTTGGCCTCTAGGTAGTGTAGAAACAAAACAAAGTATGTTTCGTAAAGTCAAAAGATAGCTCTATTCAATAAAATAAAAAACAAAAATATCTGTCTTGACTGAATTTGGTCATTTTCAACGTGTTCGGATACCTTAATAGGTGGCAATCGGCCGAGCCGAGGTGTGAATAGTACACATTTATTTGTTTCAAATTACCATTTCTAAAAGTATTTGACAATTCATGCGATATACTGTCGACTTTTAAAGATAACAGATAGTGTCTACTTTTGCATAGGGGCCCAGGGCATCAAAAAATCTCAAGATTTCTCTGAACCTAGGGCCTCAAGAAATCTTAAGATGTCTCTGGTGGTGTGTTATAATCTGATTTGACGTGAAATTAGGCAAACGTATAGAGCTTTACATCACGAACTTTGACTGCTCTGAGGTACATGAATGAGATTACTAGTGGGAAAAAAAAGTTCTTTCAAAAGGCAGTTAGCACCCTATTCCTTTTAACGTACAATAATGCTTACCCAAACAGGGCTCAGCTATTCGACGAATACCTTAAGATTGAGAATATTTAGATAATGGAATGGCCAGCCACAGATCTCCAGACCTGCGAATCCCGTAAAGTATGTTTGAGATGCCATTGGTAAAGCATTTGTAGCTCTCCGACCTGCTTCACGAACACTCCCGAAGCTAAGAAGTGCCTAGGAGGAGGATTTATTCCCCCAAGACTTTAAGAACAGTCTTGTAAACACCGTCAGAGTTCGTTGTGAGCTCTGCATTGCTTTCTCAGAGGTGATCACACCTCATATTAAACCTTCCTCAGGGGATCATCTTGCCATGTTGTTTTTGGATCGTAATACTTTCATGAACGAGTATCATTAATTCTTATTAACAGCTTTTTATTAATAGTTTTATTTATTTTCATACCAACTTTCATTTCAACTGGCTCAGTAGTTTTTGAAAAAAAATTATAAGGCATGAACTTGGTGATGGCAACATTCTGCAGATTTAAAAAAAAACTATGAAACAGTAATATAATGATATACTAAGCTCTTATTACAAAAAATATGTATGTCTTTTTTAATTAATTGAAATTATAAAATGTGTTAATTGCGGGAAGAAAAGTACCCCAGTTTGACTAGTATATTTTAAAATCTCTCAAAAATTAAAATAAATTTTCTACCATTGCATGTTTGATAATCTAAATAAACAGATATTTTTCAAAAAAAATTTCCTTTTAAGGAACTTTTTGATTATACAGTTGTGAAAGAAGTATTTTGTGATTCTATCAATACTGATGCCGTATTGAAAAAGTCATTACTAATAAAAAATTATTTTTTAATCATTTAGCGTTAGAAACTTTTCCATTTCCATGATTTGAATTGGTAAATCCAAAGCGTAATTTTCAATAACAATAAATTTCGGAAAAAAAACACGCATCACCAATTACGTTTAAAAAACATAAAAATTATGTCTACATTTTTATTCTTTCCCATTACGTATAATAATGAAATGAAATCCTATTAGAAATCAATAAGAAATCACTGTTATGCAATTCGAGCTTGTATGTATTAATTTTACTTATACTTACGAACAATTGGTTTCTTCATCGTCTGTTTCAATGGTGCAAGTGCGGACCAGGTTGTGATATTGATGTCCAAGCACTTGTTGTTCGTGTCGAGAGAGATGCCTGAAAAAGGCTTTATCACTAAAAAGAGGAACCTGTAGACAAATATAGATTTAGACTAAGTAAAAATTTATGTCTTAAGTACGAGTCACAGTACGATTCAATTGACAAAATCGGTCAAAAAAATCAAATCTAATTTTTTTAGCCTAAATTATTTTTTATATACTTTTCTACAAATTCACAAAATTTGAAAGCTCTAAGTTTAAAAAACGCAGAATTGTGATAACTTTTACGTTTGTTTTTATTCCCATCTCAATGTCAAATCAAAACTTTAAACTGGCTTATCTCGAAAAGATAAAATAAATAATTTGTCTTCATTTAAATTGCTAAGACTATTCTTCAATGCGCGTAATACTTGGAAATTTTTTCACTTGTTGCTAATAATAGATGGAATAAAAGTTGCCATGCAATTTTCAATCAAAACAATA
This sequence comes from Trichonephila clavata, assembly GCA_019973975.1. Taxonomy (NCBI): domain Eukaryota; kingdom Metazoa; phylum Arthropoda; class Arachnida; order Araneae; family Nephilidae; genus Trichonephila; species Trichonephila clavata. The sequence goes on along the minus strand of BMAO01038722.1, from coordinate 110,141 downwards.
GTAATTTTTAAAAAATAACTGAATTTAGAATTTACACTTTTTTAAGGAATTTTCATAAGCATTTATAAAAAGAAGTATTGTATGAATATCAATCATGTTATCGCAAAACCCATACCAAATTTTGTTATACATAGTTTGACTTACAATAGAACGTCGTTTATCCGAATCAATTGGGACCGGACACTTTTCGGATACGTGATTGTTCGGATAACCGAAAAACCGAATGCGATCCATGCAGTATATGATACTGGACACTATACAAATATTGAAAATCATCACATGCGGGAAACGTGCTTGAAGAAAAAGCCAAATAAGTGCAAAATGTCGCAATTTTACTTTGATTGTGGAAAATAATCACTTATTTTTCGTTGTACCATTGTACACCTTCGTTTTTCCACTGCAAAGTTTCAGATTCTCTTCAGCAGCAGTAGTTGAGTAAGACAGCACTCTGATTGTTGATCGTACCACTCCATAGCTGTCTCTAACGCAGAAACGAGTCAGAATTTGATGGACCCTTGCTAATTTTGTTGTTGCTATTGTTATCCTCGTCTTCATCCGTATCATCGTCAACAGGGTCGGATTCTTCTTGCACGGAAGTCACTACCTCGCCATTATTTAGCATTTGAAATCCACCGTCTTCTGCATCGCATGCTATCCAGGTTTCTACATCAACAAAACTCAACAAAAGAGCACGTATACACCCCCTCACAAACTGACCTAATATTCCGCGCAGATGTTTACCAAATCACACAGCTGAAATTCCCCAAATATCCCTCAACTTGGGTTTTCCAGTCACTTTTGGCCTCACAGGAAACAAATGTTGAGCATTGCACTGTTCGATAACGTGTCCGGACTTTGGTTCCGATATTTGACGTTTCGGATAATAAACGTTCGGATAAACGACGTTCTACTGTACTTGTAAATTAAATTTCATATATGTACGTTAATTTTTGTAGGAGAAGTATCATTTTAAAATCACTTCATAAGTTTCAAGCTTTTCCCTTAAAAAATTAAATTACCAGCTTTTTATGAAATTTTGAGCACAAAATCTATTTTACATCATACATACACATAGAAAGCAACCAAAATTTATGAATATCATTAAATTGAATAATTTTGTGTAAATCGTACCATGTCCCCTAAAAAAGTAAAGCGCTATATAGAGGAGAAATTTGTTATTTTCTTCGTAGTGTTATTTATATAATCTTAGGATAAGAAAATTAAAGCTGAAAAATCTATTGTATTTGTATCCTTAAGAGGTAGTTTAAATTACAGAATAATTACGTCATAGAAACAATTTAAGAAACCATTTTCCAATGGTGTTTTTTCCTATTTTATTTTTCAATATTCCATTTATTTTTAAATGAAATGTATGAATTTGTTGTATTTAATGCAATGCATACACATTATTTAAATCGCTGTTCTAACAAGTATCTAAACTACTATTTTCGTAAGGTGGTCAGAGCTCTTATACCCCATTACTTATTCTATTTCAACATTTGGCTTAAGCAAATTTTATCTCTAAGCAGCAAAAAGAATACAACTTTTAATAAAAATAACCATAGTTAAGATAAAAAGAAGTCGTAATAAACACAAAAGTTTGGCTTTTTTCTTATTAGATGTGAGAACACATGAGAACTAAAGTTTGGGGAAAAAATAACTATCATCGTATTGAAAACTTTAATCGTATCATTTGTCGCGGTATCTCCTCCTCATGTTGGCTGAGGTGAAGTTAACGCTTATTAGTTTAATTCTCGGAGGGATTCGAACACAGAATGAGTATAAAGAAGTTATTAGATTAAACTCGGAATGATTACAAACAGGAATTTACAACAGTTTATTTTTTATTTAGTTAAACACTAGAAATGACTAAGAGATACGCAGAAAAGACAAGCTGAAGGGTAAGAATTTAGTTTGTACTTATATGAACGAGATGCAAAAATGAAAAAGCTACGTAATCCTGTGTCGTAAAAGTGACTACGTAAGTGTGGTGCTGGAACGAATTATCGTAGCAATATCGTCCACAAGCATCTTCCATTATTTTTAATAATTCTTTGTAACGTTTCCGTTTCCCGCCATACAGCTATGAATCGGCTTCTTCGTGGATATGATCACCACACATACAAGGACATCTGCACCCTAAAAATATTGCGTGTTCTTGTCTTGGACATCGCCCCTGCAACCTTTCACACCACAAGGAAACCCCTATTCCTCCCACGAACCGGATGTAACTTGAGAATAAAGACGCCGACCCTATTATTTAAGGAGGGCTGAGAGAGAGAGAGAGAATGGGAGATGGTCTGGAAACGTCTTTCAGAAAGGGCGCAACTCCTCCTTCACAAACAACATCATTTGAACTCTAATAACCTCCACAATTTTAATAACTTCAAGGTATATGCGGCAAACAATAGCTGAGACGTAATTAAACTTAATATTCAAATTAACCAATATCACGCTATCTCAAACGTTAAACCACTATTATACACTAGCCTCCAAAAGTTAAGGAACATGTTTTTCGAATCTCGCCTTAAAAAGAAATGACAGTAACAATAAAATTTATAGTTTATATAAATGATAAAAAAAAAATGAACTTTATACAAATTTATGCAAAAACAAAAGCTACCATTTTTTTAATAGGAAAGAATAGATATATATGAGTGAGAGAAAAATATGCATATATCAAGCCTTCGTAATTACGCGTGTAACTTTCGTTGATTTACAACTTTTGTTAGCAGATTTGTTGACAATAGGCAGTGGGATCTCGCAATGTCTGTGAGAAGCCGTTTGCCGATTCGTTAAGGTGGAGGGCGGTCGGAGAGATGGAAATGAGGTTGTCACAGGCTGATGCTGCTAGGCGTCTTAATGTGTCTCTTGATGTGATCCGTCTCTGCAATCTATATTAAATCGAAGCATCTGTGTCCAGAAGACATGTTCCACGCCAACCACGAGCTATAACACTTGCAGGAGACCATTTTATAGCTCTTTAGGCCCGAAGGAGAAGAAGGATTTCTGTGCCGCATCTTGTTGCAGACCACTCTGTAGCATCAGGGAGAAAAATATCCGCTAGTACGGTGCGAAGGCGTCTTCACAATTCAGGTCTCTATGCAAGGCGACTAGTTGTGTGTGTACCCCTCAACAGACGACAGAGAAATACCCGCTTATCTTGGGCAAAATAGCACGTTTCCTGGACAAGACAGCCATGGACTTCTGTACTCTTTACAGACGAGTCCAGATTCACACTGGAGAGCGATCCAGGACGTCTGCTCCTCTGGAAGGAACGAAGAACCAGATATTATCAATCCAACACTGTTGAAAGACATAGTTACCGAAGTGGTGAAATAATGGTTTGGGCAGGGATCTCACTCGGTGGTCACACTGACCTGCATGTGCTCTAGATAGGAACTCTGACTGGTGTGAGATATCGGTATGAGATCCTTGATCCATATGTCCACCCGTGTGCCAGTGCAATTGACAATGACTTCATTCTGATGGATGATAATGCACGACTTCACTGAGCTGTAATTGTTGAGGAATATCTTGAGGGTCTTGGTTTGGAGCGAATGGAATGGCCATCTCACTCTCCAGACTGAAATCTGATAGAGCATTTTTGAGATTATCTTGGTATACAGTTTGCTGCTTTAAGTTCTCCTCAAAGGTGTTTAGGAGAACTGGAACAAAGCTTACTCCGTATCTAGTCTTCGCTTCCCATTTCGGTAACCGACAACTTAATTGACAGCATGGAAATTCAATGCCGCTAATGCATTCAAGCTAGGGGTGGGCATATCCCTTATTAAAACCTATTTTTGTTATGATTCTATGACATTTTACCACATAAAACTGTGATTATTATTTTTTCCAAGAATGGACTTTTCCAGCGAGATTGTCTTTTTTTGTTGTAAATCATTTTTGAATTTTTGTTATGTAAACTTCTATCTTGCAGTCAATACATAGCTGTTTTGTGCACATGCCATACAAATTTGGTATTTCTACATTCATTCATTTGCAAATAAGGCGCAAAAAACTAGTTTTTCCTTAACTTTTGGAGGCTAGTGTATATACTAGTCTACTTGGTATACTGTTTATTTGTTATTTGGTAACGATGTTCACATTTGTGGTGTGGAGTAGTTCCAGCTTAAAATGCCAATTTGGCTGAACGGAAGAAAATCTGAGAAGATAGACTTCGTTGATAGCCAATTGTTGCAAATCATTGCAATGTTTAATTCTCTTCCAAATGCTTTAATTCGCACCCAAAAGTTTCATTTATCTCATTTCTGAATACTTAGCCTGACTTCGAATGAAGAAGATTTTTTTTTAAAAAAACTTCTCCACAAAGATACTGAATTCACAGAATTTGGCGACAAAATGGATGGCTTAAAGAATTTGACTATCTGAAGAATCTAACAATTTAAAGAATTTGACATGAAAAATAATTTAGTGATTTAAATCACTTTATCTGTGTTTCAAGATTTTCAGAAATTGGAGGTTAGATCCTACTCCAATGCGTGATCGTTGTAGCCAAGATGTCAAGGTCATGGACTCGAGGCTGGCAAAGTGCCACTGAGTTTGAGCATAGTGCCGCTGAAGATCCGCCGTGTAGAGGGAGTCACTGCATTTTAAATCCGTCAAACATTCTCCGGTTCTCCGGAAATTAGTAGAGAGGGTGATACTTCAGATGTCGTCCTCGTCACTTGACCAGGACTCAAAATTCTGAGGTCCGTTGCCCATAGCCCTCGTGCAGCTCTATAGTTTGACGTTAATATAACTCTCACTTGTTGACTCCAAAGCTTATTTGAAGCATTCAACCCTTTTTTTTTTCGACCAATAATGTCACAATTGTACTTATAATGTTATAGGAAAGCTAAAATGTGATAAGTTTTTTAAAGAATATAGAAATACAGGTTTCCATCTGCACAGCTCTAAATGGAATTGTGCTGTAAAAAAGAAAAAGGGTTTCCTTATTAAAAAGTGCCAGTTAAGAAATTATTTGCAGCAAATTTCCTGGGTTTTTAATGCATCCCTAAGATAATCCAGAATTTTAAATCTGTTTATATTTATTATTTAAGTTTATTAATATATATATTTGTTTTGATTATTTAGATTTATAACAATTTAGTAATATATATTATTGATTATATATGTATATAAAGATAGACGATAAATCAGCTTTATTTATTTTTTAATTTTTTTTAAAGTGAAAATTTTTTTTAAGAAACGGTGAACAAAAAAACAATTTTTTTTTCTATATTTGTCATAGCCACGAGTTAAAAAATGTTTTCTAAACTTGTAGATTACCTTTTTCGTGGTGTTGACGAGATTGCAATATTCAGCGAAGTGCACACAGAAATCGGGATCTTCATCCGGCGTTCCACAGTATTCCGGATATTCCTTGCAGTAAGGGGTAGACCGGATCCTGAAAAATATATCGTTCGTAATTAATAAATAAGCTTTATTGCAAGAAAAGGGTTTCAAAACGAACCTTTTTACAAAGAAAAAAAAATGTTTACTGTGCAATGCGCAAAAAAACTTCATTCGCCCACATATTAGTAAACTTTTAATTTTTTCAGATTGGAGAATCTTTAGGAACAAGAATAACTAAATTCATTTGTGGATCATGTAAGAAAAAGATCTATCAATTAACCATCAGGAATTCAAAAACGATAAAATTTTATATACACTATTTGATATTCAAAATGCAACATCAAGAAGGATTGGTGAGAAAGGGAAGAAACTCGGCAAACAGAAAGAGACAGCAACAAACAATAAGTGATGTTTATTTTGAAATGGATACTCGAAACACAGAACAATTTTAACTCATTAGGCTGCAGGGCCATCGTGGGTGGCTAAACACAAAATAATGCATATTGGTACAGAGTCATGAGAATTCGGAGGGTGCCCTGAAGAATGGCTCTAAATCTTTCATTCTTTAAACGCTGTGATTACCAGGATAAGCGTCGCCCAATCATATCCAAGAAGTGTGAGATTAATGAGAGATCACAGAAGAATGGTGTAACCATTATACTCCACACCTCTTGTTGAACACATTAGCTAATGCTTGTAGTGTACAGTCAGTCGTTATCCATCTGGTAAAAGGCATTGAACATCCTCCTCCCATCTGCCGAGACATATTTTCCATGTATCCTTGTGGCATCATAGCGCCCTGAATACGAACCAGAGGCCACCTGCTATCGTACGTGATAGCGCCCCTAACCATGATACACCATTGTTGAGTGTTGATGTTCCAAGATGTGGCCGAATTAGACTGCCCCCCCCCGTCTCAATCTCACACGGCGACTATCATTAAACAAACAGAAGCGTGACTAGGTTGATAATGCAACCTTGTACCATATCGTCATTCAGTGGCGTAACGTACACCCTCGCATTGTGGAGGGCCCAGAGTTCTAGGGGCCTCAGCCTGACTGCCACCAAGTATATTTGGTTTTGCAACAGTCTTTTGTAATCCGGCTAAAACCTGACTTTGCAGGGGAGCCCTAAGGTTCTCCGTTACGCCACTGCCGTCATTCATGTCGCTCTAGTCTGGCACTCATCTGTGGCATGAGGCTGTTGATAATCTTCTTAACAGACGCTATGAGTGCAGACCATTTACAACCATTCAACGAATATTGGCTCTGATCGACAATGGAACATTAAGGATTTCCTGCATGCTACAAAATGGCAGCATATGTGGTTTGAGAAGCCGCCATCGCTTTTCCGTACTAGCGTCTCTCAAACTTAAGCATTTCCTTACATCAACCATATTTTATGTAGATGATATATCTTAATATATCTAGGTGGGTTGTAGCGGATTCTCATCGTGTTTCCAATAACCTCCATAGTAAACAGGTGTATATCAGTCTAAGCTGTTCAAGAAAACCACACACTGTATTAAACACCCAGTATCCTTTTCAAGTAATATTTTTTTTGTCATTTACATCTAATCAAATTGTTCTCCTGAAATATTTTTTATGTGGTTTCGTTAATCGTTTCAAAGAATTAAAATTCAGTACAAATGTTTTTGCATATACTTCTCAGTATTATGGTTTAGTTTATGCATACTTCTCCTTTATATGACCATGTACTACTGTCTCGTATATATATATATATATATACAATGGTGAGAAAAATTGTTGACACTTTTTAATATACATTAAATATTGGTAATGGACTAAGATTAATATTGCTTAGTGGGGTCTAGCCTTTAGTTTTTATTACAGCTTCACATCGATGTTTCATTGAACTGAAAATAGTTTTAAGCTTTTCCTTTCGTTATTGCATGATGCAAAGAAGCAATTATATCCTCAATTAGTTCCTTTTTATCTCATGGGTACCTCATACAGGCAAGAGTTTTTAAACGGTACCACAAGTTTTCGATAGGATCGAGGTCAAGACTGTTTCCTGGCCAGAACAACTATGATATTTAGTCAAGAAGCAATGGCATCACATGAAAGAGTAGGCTGTACACCTAGAAAGAGATGTGTAGCCAGAAAGCGGTCTTTCCTATGTTAAAATTGCAAGACAGGTGGATCGCTCAGTGACTACATTTTTTGCATTGCAAATATTTGAATTTCGTTTTTTGTATTGAATTCAGTATTAAATTTTCTTTAAAATGATATAAAAGAGTTCGCATTTTGTGCAACGTAATATTTTCTATAAGCATACAAACTTAAAAATCATAAAAATTTTAAAAAGTGTCCACAATTTTGGCCATCACTGTATATATCTTTATATATAAAATATACGTGTCACAGTGTTTGTCCGCAATGGACTCCGTAACTACTCAACCGATCATAATATAATTTTGCATACTGTATGTCATTTCGTTCAACTTAAAACATAGGATGGTTTTTATCTCAATTAATCACGCCATAATTTTTTTATAGCCGGAAATGTGGAGAATCCGGAAAAAACGTTGCCAGATTTTGCGAATATTCCCGCGAAGCAAAATTTTCCCCTTTTGTTTTGTCTATGTGGGCGCCAGAACGCTCGCTTCTAATTTATTGCTTAGATCAGTGCAATCACTATTTTTTTTATTAGGAGAATAAAACTAGATTTCGAAGGGAGAGGTTGTATCAATGTCTTTCTCTATTTGAATAGATAATATTGATTTTTTTCATGGAGCATTGGCCAAAAAGATATTAATTATAGATTTAAATGTTGGAACAATTAATTGTTCTCGAAATTTGATGAACGATATGAGATCGTAAATATAACCATTGTTTTGAATTCTCTTTTTGAATTAACTGATATATTGGAATAGCGCTTTGAAGTGCGTGAAGCCTGCTAAAGGTAAGAAGATTTTATTCATTATAATAGAAAGCATCAAAAAAAAAAAAAAAGTGCGAACAGCACTAAGATCGGCAGCGACACGGTTAATTAAAAACGTTGAGAATTTATTTAAAGAAGAACTGGCTGATTTTGATTCCCTTGAGGAAAATTTGAATTTATTAATAACTAGATCGGAAGAGTTAAGAAATATTGATGGCTTAATTTTAAGTGAAACCACACATTAGAACAATATGACACTGAATTAAGTACTTCATTTGATTACTGTGACAAAATAACTTCAACAATTTTTCGCGCAAACAAGAAAATAAAACAAAAGTCGGATTAATTCCATTGTGTGTAGCGGTACAGATCAGAATTCAACTTCTGTAAATACAAATAACATTGTTAAACTTCCAAAGTTAATGATTCAAAAATTTTATGGAGATTGTACTCAGTTTAGAGCTTCTGGAATACGTTCCAAATTTCAATCCATGATAATAATTCACTTTCGAAAATAGAAAAATTTAATTATTTAAAGAGCTATGTATCTGGTTCAGCTGCTGAAGCAATAGAAGGTTTTGAGATTAATGAATTAAGCTATGATTCTGCTGTTGAGCTTCTTAAAAAAGATTTGGAAAAAAAGAAGTAATAATTAATAACATATGTAATAATTAATAATTAATAATCATAAAATATAAATCTGCTTCCAGTTTATAAATCGAATGACATTCCATAGTTAAAAAAGTTACATAGCGAAATTGAAGTAAATGTTAGGAGCTTATCCGCGTTAGGCTTAGAACCCAAATCTTATAGCTCTATGTTAATTGCTGTCGTTTTGAAAATTATTCCTACTGAATTTACTCTAGAATATAATCGAAGAAATGTTGACAAAAAATTGGGTCCAGATATAAATGATTTTTTGGAATTTTTCCAAACAGAAATCAAAAGTAGAGAGCGAACCTATTTGATGAAACTGGAATTCGACATATATATCTTTATGTATAAAATATACGTGTCACAGTGTTTGTCCGCAATGGACTCCGAAACTACTCAACCGATCATAATATAATTCTGCATATTATCGACACTATTGTTGATGAAAACAAAACCGCAAATTTTCCAACCGATTTTTTGAATTCTCTAGAAATAACCACACAATGTTCGGTTGAAGATTAGTTCCCTGGATATTCTTTTGCGTAATTTAAATCCACCTAGATTATGCAACGGAGCACGTTTCATCATCAAAAGAATTACCGGGAACTTCTTGAAGCAAACATTTTGACTGTAAAGTTTAAACGAAAATTCGGTTATTCTTCTACGGAAACTGTTGCCACGTATTCCACTGATACCTTTAGAAGCTTTAATACCATTCAAAAGGCTTCAATTCCCGATTCGTTTGGCTTTCGCGAAGACCATAAATGAATCTGAAACCCGAACAATATTCATTTGATACTTGGACTTAGAAAATCCATGTTTCTCGAATGGGCAACTAGATGTTACATGCTCGCGTGTGCGGAAACCGTTGAATCTATTTGAGTTAGCAAAATACGGGTTACCGAAAAATATTGTGCACTGATTAGCAATTAGTTGTATAGAATTATTTGTTGTTATACTTTAAAATGATAAAAATAATTTATATAAAAATTGCAAAAAATCAACGTTATTTACCACATTTATAAAATCAAATCTTCATATGTTGTTACTTAATGACTTCGTTAGTAATTCGTGCAATATACTACACTCAAATAGGAGATGGATGAAATGCAAAATTAAAATAATTTGTTGTTTCATACTTTATTTCAACCCTCCAAAATTATAAAAGAAGATTAATTTGACTGCATTGAATAGCTTAGGATAATATTGAACTAACGTATTAAAGCCACAACAATACGTGGCCGGGTCAGCTAGTATATATATATATATATATAATTGTGGTGTATTTGTGACCTTACACCGGTTAGTTTATTTTCTTATTGAATGTTTTCTACCCGACACAAGGTTCACAAACCAGAGACAAAACTCTTTGTAACTTCTTTGAAATCCGCTATGATGAGATCGATATTTGAGCTAGCACCACTTAAAATGGTTCGGCTTTTTTTCATATTTAAATTTTAATTTTTACATTATAGAACTTTGATTTTTAAGAATTTATGAAGAATCATTTTTTTTCGAAGTATTCGATTTCATGAGTTACTTCTCATATTTATTTTAAGATAGAATTGTAACGAACTAGACATATTCAGAGATTAAAATAAACAAAACAATAAAATTGTAGAATGAAGTCTCTGTTCTTTTTAAGAAATACTTTCTAAAAGGATCGCCACATTCTACCACATGCATGACTCAATTTTTAGTGTTTTTTTTATTTTTAGAACAGGATTTTCTAGGTAAAAAGTTTCAAAAATAATGAGCAAAAAACCAACAGAAATTCGTAATTTGAATTACATTTGTTCTGAATTAATGCTTTTCTTCGAAAAGTACGTGAATCACTAATTGCACACTTTTCTGAGAACCGTGAATCATGCTATACTTGTAAATCTCTTGGAATTTCTCTGACAAACAAATGTAACAAAAAATTAAAGCTTCATCACTAGGTATATCGAAGAACTTTATTTAACATATATAAAATTGCTTTGATACACACTAGGTTCTTAGAATAACTTAATTGGAATTAACTCTTTATTTTTCAAAATGCGTTTTTATTGTATTTTTATTTATTTATATTTTAATAAATAAATAAACTTCTAAATCATTAGCTAAGTGTAACAAAAATGTAGTGATATACATATCAAATAAATTTTAAGATTATGAGAAATTAATAGTTCCTATACAGAACAAAATATCTATCTAATTTTATGCAAAATTTATTATTTATATAATAAAGATAAACTGTAAGAAATAATTGTAATGCCATTTTTAAATTTTATTTACTAATTTAAGGTATCAGACTATTTGCAACAACTTTTTTCTAAAGAAATGGAGATATGGGGATTTTTTTTTGTTGTTGTTTTTAGATTTGTTTAGTAAATTTTTTAAAAAATATGTTAAAATTAAGAAGAGAAAAAGAAATTATTATTACTAAAATGGGAAAAAATGGGTAAAAATTTACAAAAAATAACATAAGCGTTACGCGTTCAGTACCAAACGTTTATGAACAAATTTTCAACTTTTCAATTCTGATGTGTTGCTATATGATATTCATTTTTGTCATGACCTTCAGATAAGAGATATTTTAATTTTTACAAAACCTTTACACTTTGTCTTAGTTATTACATGAAATTGCTTAAAAAACTGCGATTATATTCACATTAGGGACTGTAAATTTTGAAATAAAACAGTGATTGATACACCTGAAAGTTAAAACACTTCTTCTAATACAGAATATGTACAAAAAATTTTAGTTAATTATTTTCAAAATTTTTTGAGCAATCTCTGTGCCCGTTTGAGCATTTTAAAAAAAAACACATTTCGAGTTTAACTCGTTTTAATGTAGAGATCTAGCTTAAAATAATGGCATCTGCTTTTACTAAAACGCTTGTAATATTTGTTCTAGTGAACGGAAAATGATAAACTTGGTATTTTTATAAACCTAATAAGATGGCCTATAAAATAGAATTTAAAAAAATTGTCGATTTTTGGCAAAATTCACAATTTTAGGGCAGTCGGACACCTTAAGGAAGTTTTCAAATGTTATATAACTTGTTTCTTAATTGAAAACTTAGCTTCTCTTACTGAGTGCAATGGTGGTTTTATCATATCCTCATGTGAAATTAATGTTTTAATGGTAACTTTTTTATCATGTACAAAAGTCCGATTTAAAAATATTTGTAAACTGGTTACATTTGCTGAAATTATTTAATATTTTTCTTTACTTTTTAAATAATATTTCTTACATTTGATAACATTTGCATAACTAAAAAGAATTGCACGATAATGCTTTTTTGATATACAGCTTTCAAATATGCTCTGTTTTACTCATTGTTCTTTGTTTAGGTATCGACCTCACCCCTTAAAGTGATCGAGTGGGCATGGTTGTGAGCTCGGGTTCGATTTTGTCGAATTATGGGTGTGAGTCTTGGAGCCACTGAAGACTAGCCATGTAGGTTGTAGACGAAGACTGCTACGTGTTAAATCTGTTGAAATTCGAAGTCCTCACGTTGACCAGGTGTGGAACTTTGATCTTAACGTTCCGCCGCTTCTTGATTTCCTTAAAAAAAATCAGAAATTTTTTTCAACCGGTTACCACAGATTCCAAATGAATCCATCAGAGAAATCCCGGCTTGTGATAATTCTATCCCTAGCTCTTTTAAGAGACCTAGAGCAGTCCTTAACCACTCATATCAACACTTCCCAGCTCTGAAAAGGATGAGAACGTCTTGATACAAATTAGGAAATTCTTACACCACTCGTGTTTTTTATTTATGTATTATTATTTTTTTAATGTTATGGTTATTTAACACTGTTGTTTTCTTTTGCAAAACTTCATTCACTTTAATTTATACCCCCCCCCCCTCCTCCATGCAAGCTTTTGCATGCGTTTAGTGTGAGAACTTGATCCGATTTTAAACTTCTCCACCTTTTCTTACTTTTTTCCAAGTGGTTATTTAAAATCTCCTTTCAATAACCGCACGCAGATATTTAAGAGGTAATGAGTAACGGGCTTAAAAATAATATTCTCTTTAATCTTTGATATTAAATAAATTCCTCCCTTTTCTCCCCTCGTTCCGTCGAGATGCGGTAGCCGATTGAAAGACGGGCAGGGTTGTCGGAGATGTGACGTCATTAACTAAATCAACTGGATGAGTGGTTTCCCACTTACCCCTCCACCAGCGTTGTTGCGCTGCACTCGTTGTGGACTGCTTTATATTCTTATGTAACACTTCAGCAAATTCTTATTTTTTTCCTACTTATTATGATGAGTGGATGATAGAGATTTATCTAAGGTTCCACGTAAATGTATAACCGTTACCGTGTGGTACTTTGTAAAGTAGGGTGCCATCTCAGGTGCTGCCTTCGACATTTAATCAAGTTTAAAAATTACAAGGTTCATCACCAATAGCCCTCGTAGATTCATAGTGTGGCATTAATAAAATTCAAATGAAAATCGCTATTTGACATTAGATCAAAATTATGAAATATATCACTATTTACTTAAAGTTGCTCTTTAGAGCGATACAGATCAGCCAATTAATCAATTCCGGTTAGAGTTAGCAATTTTTTTTTCTTGACGATGAATGGCTAATTAAAACTTTAAAATTTTATAATACTGCAGGATACTGCAGAATCTTTTCGAAATAATTTGTAGAAATAAAGGTATATTAATAAAATTTGCATCAAAAATTAAACTATAATGTGCATTATAAAGGAATCATTTGCAAAAAATTCAAATGTTAATACGTTGTTAAATATCTTTTCCAAAATATTCGTATTGGTAAAGCATGATGAAATAAATGTTTAATTTCTGAAACTGTTTTATATAAACAAATTACAAAACTGGTACAATGTTGCTGTTGTTGTGTCCTTCCCGAAGGAAAGTTTCCAAAGCCTGAGACAGGTTGGACTTCTACACGATAGATGGCGACACCACCAATCTCCACTTCCACCATTTAGGCATGAGCAAAAGGGGAGGGAAATATCTCCAGTACCCTGCACCAGTAGTTTCTGTTGCGACCACCCACAGGACTTTCGAACCCACTGATTTAACGAGAGAGTACTGTATGTGTATTCGGAGGGTATTTGGTGTGATAGGGCAATGTACCCAGGCCCTTCGGTCTGAAGTCCGATGCTCTAACTACTTCAATAAGAAAGAAATGTCCCCTGGATTACAGATTCATCGGACTTCATTCTAATTTAATCTACTGGATTTTCAAACAATCAAATTTCTTTCACAGATTCATCGATTGTTTAATTGTTGATTAACAACATACTTTGAAGCTACGCGAGAATTATTGTTGATAGACTTCGTAATTTTAAATTAAGGTCAAGTGACGACTCCTGAATTGGCTCTCCATAGTCCAAACTTTAACTCCCCGCCAACGACGAGGAGTCCGAAACATTCATATACAGTCAAACCTTCATATAACAAACCTCTATTCTGTGAATTTCTCTATTTTGCGAACTTTTTCCTTGAATCAAGAACATTTTACAATCTTCTTCGTAAAATAACCTCGAAAACGCGAAGTGCATTTTATATTTAACGAACTTTTCTCTTGTATATAATTCGATTTTTTCCCCTCCCTATTTTAAAAATATTTCATGACATTTTTCAAATTATTCTCTCTTTGAGCACATTTTATGGTGATCAATGACCTTGAACTACTTTTACCTTGTGCTCAACTCACCTAGAGCAATGAAATATTCGTAATTTTTCAAACAAAAAGCTCAAACAAAATTAAAAGGTTCTATCAGTAATTACATATAAGAATGCATGTGGTGGTGTATGCTTAAAACTATTGGTTATGAAATAATGTATGTTTAAAATTACTTGTAGATTTAAAATTAGAAAATGTCGTTCAAAAATTCATTAATTTTAATATAAATTTTTTTTAAAGTTAAAAATACAATGTATTCCTGGACAATATTTTTTTTCCTTGCAGATTTTTTTTTGATGTGTAAGATATATAAAATGAATAGATATTAATTTTTTAAAAAGTGTGAATATACACTGGTGTCCAAAAGTTAAGCATAATTGATAATTATGTGAATAAAGAAGAAAATGTAAATCAGAATGGCGGGAAACGTCATATGCGAGTGTAAAATGGTTATAAAATAAGGAAGCAAATAAAAAAAATGATAATAATTAATTTTATTAACCAAAGTAGCAGTTTGAAAGAAAACTGAGCATAGCAAGGATTCACACTTTAAAGAAAAAATGAAAGAAAACATTAAATAAAATACTGAGGCTGCAGTTTAATAATGCGTGTGGTCACCTCTGACAGTCAGGCACGCTGCACAGCGATTTACCATACTTGCTATGCGATGATGAATGAGTTGTGGGCTCAAACGGTTCCAAGCTTCTTGGAGAGCTCTCTTCAGTTCTGTAACGGAGCTTGGTGGGTGCAAAAGGGCTGCAATTTGTCTCCCGAGCATATCCCATACATGCTCGACAGGATTTAAATCAGGGGAGTTCGCAGGCCACGACATGCGCTGGATGTTTTCCGTTTCAAGGAAGTCATCAAGACATGGCACATTATCATCCATGAATATGAAGTCAGGACCGACAGCACCTCGAAACAAGCGAACATAAGGCTCAAGAACTTCGTCTCTGTATCTTTGAGCAGTCACAGACCCCGTGTCAAATAAATGGAGGTCTTTCCGGTCGTCCATCACGATGCCTGCCCATACCATTACTCCCCTTGATGGAAAATGATGTCTTTCCGTTATGTTTCTTGGTTCAAAACGTATTCCACGTTCTCTCCATATCGTTAGCCCCCGAGAATCACTACTCAGACTAAACCGGGACTCATCACTGAACATCACATTGGCCCACTCTCCCACACTCCAATGTTGATGTTTCAAACTCCAGTTCAAACGAGCGCAGACATGAGGGAAATGCAAACTGCTGGTCTTCTGGCATACAGGCCAGCATGATTGAGTTTCCTGTAAACAGTTTGTCTCGAAATTCGTATTCCTGTGGCGAATGTGAGCGCCTAACCCAGTGCTCTGGCAGTACTGCCCTCTGACGTCGCGCACTTATTACCAGATATCGGTCTTGGCGAGGGGTTGTGACTCTTGGTCGACCTGATACTGGTTGTCTGTATCTTGACATCTCCCGTTCTTTGAAACCTCTGCCACAGTCTTGAGATCACAGACTGGTCCACATTCAGATTTCGAGACACTTCGGCTTGTGATCGTGAGGATTCCAGCATTCCAACGATTCTTCCTTTCGTAAACATGTCCTATTGGCGTCTTTGTGCCATCATTCACCTTGTTTGATGGTTAACAACGTTCCTTCGCACAGCAGTCTTGCACTTGTCTGAACTGCCTATGCTGCGTGAATCGGTTTCTCCGTGCGCCGGTGTTTCGCGCAGGACGTAGTCGACTGAAAAGGTTTTGCATAAATCCAATGTTTCTTCTTCACCCAATTAATATCCGCAAGAAATTTGGAATAATTTTACGAATATTTACTCCATGTTTTTCGCATTTTACGATTTATGCTTAACTTCTGGACACCAGTGTATATATAATAAACCTTCCTGAATCATTTTTTGTGTTTATGAATTTAAAATTTATTTTACGTGGTCTCTGAAGTATATTAAAAGATTAATCTCAATTTAACGAACTTTTCATATAACTAACTTTTTAGGGGGAAGGGGCTTTAGCGACTTCGTTAAATAAAGGTACGATCGTATTTGGAAACTTAAATTATCTCACACGTCTTTTCCTAATTTCCTTCTATTTTCCTGGTTATCACGAAAAATTGTGTATGTTTTCGTGTTTCTGCTCACTCACTTAAAAAATATTGTACTTGGAAACATCAATCTGATGCAATTGAGAAAATACATTTTAACGAATTGAAAGTGTGGTAAAATGTACTAAATTTGATTTACTCGCTTGTTTCTTCAACTAATTTATATTTTTACCGTTTTTTTTTAAATAAAGTTTCTACTTATACGCGTATAACAGTTTTTATTTCATCTATTTTTCGTCTTTTGTAATTTCCAGCAATGATAAATTCACAATTATTAGAAAGGGAGATTTTAATTACCTTTAAAGGGAAATTTGAGCAAGGGCTTCTTGACCACGGTTCAAAATGACGAGCCTTACCGTCGTCAATGGCCCTCATAATGCGACCTTAATATAACTCTCATTCACTTGAACAAAGGCTAGATTCTACTTATTAAAAAATATTATTGAAAATTGCTTTTATTTTTATTCATTATTTTTAGCTTACATAATTTTCTTATGGCAGACGGTAAGATTAAAGACCGATTATAACGTTGTATAAATGTTTAAAAATAGCAAGAAATGAATAGTTTTAATAATTATTATGTATTAATATCAAAAAAAGTTTTAAATACTTTTATTTATTTATTTTTTATTGTTTACGCAAAATACGTTTTCTTTCATATCTATATATATAAAGGAGAAAAGCGACTCACTCACTGACTGACTGACTGACTGACTAATCACGAAATCTCTGGAACTATTCAACCTACAGACTTGAAATTTGGTAGACATGTTCCTTTGATAGAGTAGACATCAGCTAAGAAAGGATTTTCCGAAATTCGAAACGCAAGGGGCGTTACGGGGGGTTAAGGGTTTAATAATAATTGTTTCCATGTTTAAATTACTTGATGTACAATCTTGAAATTGGGTAAGCGGATTCCTTTCAGAGAGTAGAGATCCGCTACAAAATGAGTTTGCTGAAAATCGACCCCAATGGCGTTGCAGGGGCTTAGGGGGGCGTTATAGATAATTATTTCCATTTTTAAACTATTTGACGCACTGTCTTCAAATTGATATATAGATTCCTTTCGTGAATAATGATCAGTTACAAAACGGGTTTTGTGAAAACAGACTTCTAAGTGGCGTTGCGGGGGATTAAGGGGCGTAATAGATAAATATATCCGTTTTTAAACTACTTCACCTACCTGCTTGAAAATTGGTAGGTAAGTTTCTTTCCTGGAGTAAATATCCGCTACAAAATGGGTTTTGGGAAAATTGACCCCTAAGGGGTGTTGCGGAGGCGGGGGTTTAAGGAGTGTTATAAATTCCTATTTTTAAGTTATTAGACGTACAGTCTTGAAACTTAGTAAGCAGATTCCTCTCATAGGGTAGAGATACGCTAAAAATGGGTTTCGTGAAAATTGCCCCCAAGTGGCGTTGAGGGGACTTAAGGGGCGTTATAGATAATTATTTCCATTTTTAAACTATTAGACGCACAGTCTTTATATTTGATAAAGAGATTCTTTCATAGAGTAGAGATCAGCTATAAGAAGGTTTTGTGAAAACAGACCTCTAAGTGGCGTTGCAGGGGAATAAGTGGCGTAAGAGATAAATATTTTCGTTTTTAAACTATTTGACCTACCTGCTTGAAAATTGGTAGGAATGTTTCTTTCATGCAGTAAATATCCGCTACAAAACGGGTTTGGGGAAAATTGACCCCCAAGGGTGTTGCGGGGGGTTAAGGCAGATATAAATAATTATTTCTATTTTTAAACCATTAGACTCACAGTCTTGAAATTTGGTAAGCAGATTCCTCTCATAGGATAGAAATACACTACAAAATATGTTTTGTGAAAATCGACCCCTAGGTGGCGTTGCGGGGGTTCAAGGGGCGTTATTGATAATTTTTTTGCATTTTTAATTAATTGGACGCACAGTCTTCAAATTTTGCTAAGTAGATTCCTTTCATAGAGTGCAATTCCCCTACAAAATGGGTTTTGTGAAAACAGACCCAGAAGTGGCGTTGCGGGGGCTCAAGTGGCGTTATAGACAATTATCCCCATTTTTAAACTGTTAGACGTACAGTCTTGAAATTTGATAAGCAGATTCCTTTCGTAAAGTAGAGAACCACTACAAAATGGGTTTCGCGAATATCAACTACTAAGTTTAATTTCGGGAGATTAAGAGGCGTAATCGATAAATATTTCCATTTTTAAACTACTTGATCATCCTGCTTGAAAATTGGTAGGCATGTTCCTTTCATGAAATAGAGTTCCTCTAACAAAGAGTAAAATGAAAATTGACCCTAAAATGTTTGCGAGGGGTCAAGAGGAGTTACAGAAAAAAATTCCTGTTTTTAATTGTTAGACCCATATACTTGAAATTTGTTAAGCATGTTTCTTTTGTTGAATAGGGATCCACTAAGAATAAATTTTAAGCAAATCAAGTTCTGGGGGGTTGCAGGGGGTTACTGGGACGTATTGACAAAAAAAATTACTTTTTTCGAGCTACAAGGACTATAATAAGGAAATTTGGTTTGTATTTTTCTTTTGTTGAATATAAATCCGCTAAGAGCAGTAATTTTAGAAAACGGCTCTCAACGGGATTACGGGGATATTTATAGTAAAACTTTTGCTTTTATCTGTTAGATTTAGACTTGAAATTTGGCTTGCATGTTCAATTTACGGAGTAGAGATCCACCGAAAATTGGTTTTGCGGGAATCCACTTGGTTTTTGAAATACGAAAGAGCAAACATCATTCTACGCTTCAATTTTAGAGATTTTTAGAAAATACAAATTAGATGAGTTCTGCCCTTTTTTTTATCAACAGGTGACAGTTACAGGTATAAGTATATTTTTCAATTCAATCGGATTCTTAATGCTAGGACTTAGATATCAATAATTTATACATATTATAAGCAGTAAAAATTTATAAAACATCATGAAATACCCAGCGAAGCGGGCGGGTAACAGCTAGTTATCTTATAAACCTCAACGATTCCCATTTTGAAAACTACGTTTCAATTTGTGATGGGGAAAAATTAAAATGTCATATTTTAAGTTGAATTTAGATGGAAAATGGGTTATATGCTTTATTTATAGTTCTAGGCAAATGAGTTGTGTTTAAAGTTTGGTTTTCTCTATATTTTCGTTCTTTTTATTATTATGCTGACATGTCGAACTTAATAAAAAGTTTTCAAATCTTCAAACATGGAAATTTCAATTTTACATAGAACAATACAAAATCAAAAAATAAATAACGTTATGACAATTTGAAAAGCTTTAAAAGTGTTATAAAAGCCATTATAAAAATATATTACAAACAGGATTGAAAAACTTAATGGAATACGCTCTTTTTCAATACGATATTTTTTAAATTAAAAATTTTATTTGTTTATTTTTTAAAATATTAGGGTATGTTTGAGTTCCCTGTTCACCCTGTTCAAGTGTTCATTACAGGGGTAGAGGACACAAGAACTACTTTTTACCTTTACTTTCGAACTGACAAAGAACTTTTAGAGCCCCCTCATGAAAAAGCTACAATTTTTAAGAGAACGGATTCCAATGTGTGCCCTGAGCCCTCCTTAAATAAAAACAAAATGCTTAAAGTATATCTTCATCATTTGTGAAGAAATTAATTTATATATATTTACTAACTGACCCGATCCGGTGTTGCACGGGCTTTTACCGAGGGTATAACTTAATCCCCATGGGAATTTCCTGTTTCCCTTAGAACGATAGCACTTATGTGTGTGTGTATGCGCGTGATGTGAGTGATTTCTTTAACTATGTCATAAAAACTCCCTTTTTCGAAATTTGTTCTTAAGTTGGTGTGGTAATTAGGAGAGATGGGTGAAAGGGCTCAGGTGTCGTCCTCATCACTTGACCGTGGCTTAAAATTTCGAAGTCCTTCGCCAAAAACTCTCGAGTAGGTGAACAGTGCGAATTTATAAATCACTCACCCACTTTCTAATTCTTTCGTTGCAGTTTTTTTAGTCCTCGGAAACGAAAATGTAGCCTTTTTAAAAATAGTTGTATGTTGAAAAAAGACAGAAAAGTAGAAATTTTTCAAATTACAAAATTTCACTATTATTTTAAATCTTGAAGTAAAATTGTGAGGATTTTTTGAAATGTTCGACACACGGGAATAAAGTTTCATGCAATTATCTTTTTTAAAGAAGAAATCATTAAACGATTGATTTAAGTATTTTGAGTGTTTTATTAAAATTTGTTCAAAAAAGTTTTTGGCTTTTTATTTTTTAAATCACTCATTTGATACAGATAAATATTTTAAATGAATCTCAGAAATGTATTGAATACATTCTTTCATCTTAATCTGACATCAATAATGATTTAATTTTGAAAATTATATAAAGAGAAAATGATGAAAATTGAAGCAAAAATAACTTTTTCACTCGCATTTTTTTTTTTTTTTTTTTTTTTTTTTTTTTTTTTTGCTCGCTAAATTTGCTGATTTTTGCCTGTTTAAGTCAGAACTTTTTGGTGTAACCCTTGAGTTAGATGTGAAGTTTCAGGTGAAACAGTTGAAAGCTATTTGGCGCAAAACCATTTTTCGCCGCCAAGGCTTAGCAAACTGTAAAATCGCGTATTTTTTATTAAAGTTTTTATTTTTTAGGGCTTAATTTTTAAGTTAATACTTTCAAATTTCACACATTAATTTCGAAAACGAAGAACTTTTAAATAAAAAATGTACAAAAAATACTGTTTAGATTATTTCTTGCAATAACGTTATTTTACGAAAATCTCAAAAAAAATTTTAAAATCCGTAATTTTTAAGCAATTTTTCAATTTTCGCACAGGTTTGATAACATTATTCTACAAACGCAGCAAAAGTTTCATATGATAATCTTAATAAATAACGAAGTTATTCAATGATAAGTTAAAAATTTCGACAATTTTTCGAAAAATCTTTAAAAAAAAGTTTTGGGCATTTTATTTTTTAAATGACTGGTTCTAAAAGAAAAAGGCTTGAAGTTATTTAGTGTAGAATATCGTTTTGATAACACGAAAATAAATTCATACGCAACGATTTCGAAATAATTTTCATAAAAACGCATCAATTTTAACTATTTCTTAAAAAAATCTTAAAAAATAGAAAATATTATTATTTTGCAAAAAAAAATTATACTGTATCGTGACGAAAGAAATAATCTTTCCGATTTTGTAATTATTTTTTGTCTGATTTAAAAAACAAAAATCGGGTGGCTGTTTAAATAACGTCGAGAATACCGAAAAATTTCACCCTCTGTTCATTCACGACGCTAGGCGGGGGAAATGACGCGCAGGGTTAAGACAATTAAGCGTTTTAAGGTTTTTAATTAATATCTTTTTAACTAATTACAATATCGGAATGAAAAATAGTTTACGTCCTATTCTCAGACCTACTGAATATACGCACAAAATTTCATAACAATCGGCCGCACCGTTTCGGAGGAGTTTGGTTACAAACACTGTGACACGAGAATTTTATATATTAGATAAATGGATGTTTTTATATATGAAATCGCCTCATTCCAACACTGCTCAACCGATCACCATGAAAATTGGCATATATATGCATTTATTGTGGAGAAGGTTTTTTTTTTTTTTGCTATCCTCTTTGTTGCAGCCCAGGTGGCTCTACATCAAAGCAAATTCGGCACCTTTCAATCAATCGCCAAGTTGCCAACGTGATCGCCAAAAATAATGTTAACTTGGCTCTATCGCCTTCATTTCGCTATGTTTCCATTGAATTGCCATTATAATGTAAGGAACGGCACTAATTGTGAATATTACAATTTTAACATCAAATAAATACAGCAGAAAGTCATATTAACGTGTTACTCATCGAGATATAAATTATTTACCCTATTTTAAGCTTTTATTGCTCAAAATTCATAACATTGTGTTACTTTTGTTGAGTAGAGATTAGCTTAGGAAGGTGTTTTCAAAAATTGTCCCACAAGAGTTATGGGGTTATAAATAAATAAAAATCCTTTTTATCAGCTGTTAGACCTTCAAACTTTAAATTTAACGAATACGTTTTTTTTTTTTTCTGTTCAGTTAAGATATGCAAAATGCTCTTTTTTTTTTAAATTTACAATTTGCGTAAAATTAACTCATTAAAAATTTCTTTATCCTTCTATGTATATTGTTTAATTTCTCAATTTCCCCGTGTGAAGAACAGGGTGTTATACCGTCTTGTAAAATATAAATTCGAATAATGGAGTTTTATTACAACTTATACCAAATACATTCAAAAACAAACAATCACATTTTCTATATTCCCTTTCCAAGGTTAATTTTAAAAAAACAGCTTTTTTCGTAAATATAATTGAGTATAAATTTTTTTCATCGCTACTTACTCGTTGATGTTGCACACTGTAATGGCTGGCAATTCGACCTCAGATGGCTGCACGACTTCAAGCTCCACTGTAGACGGATAATCGAGATACATCTCTAAAAATTTCAAACTTTGTACAATGAAACCAATGGCCAGAAGAATTCGGAATAAAAATCGAGCTTTCTGTCTCCAGAAACTAAGTTTCTTGTATTTAGATTCCATAAAGTCCACGTTAGTCCTTTAGTTTTAGTAAATATTGAATTCCAAACATTTTTCTTCAGGCTAATACTTTATAAAATCTCATGAATTTAATAATTTAAAACAATTCAAAAACATAAAAAAATAACTTTTTAATAGATTTATATTAAGTATCTTATTTTTTTCTATCACGTTGCTCCCTTCATACTTTTAAAAACATTTTTTTAAAACTTTTACGTCAATGAGTTCTTTAATAAATAACTAAAAATGTTATAATTTTTTGAGAAATTCAAAATATAATCAAAATTTAGAATCTGTTCTCATTTATACCAAATGGAAACATTTTCCATTCGTTATTTTGATAGATTGCGAAAATTCGTGCTCCATTTGCGTAAGTGTTCTATCTCTTAATATTCTTTTTTAAAAGAAAACATATCCCTAATTTTCAACAAAACTATTATCATCAACAATTATAGTTATACGACAACATGGGATATGTATTTCTACAAACATTCATGCAAATTACCACGGCCCAAATGACGAACCTTGTTGTTTTCATCGTTACATTTTTACAATACAAAACCTTACAATCAGTTACATAAGCTAATGAAGATAACATTATCCGATTTTGTCCTTTTAGCTAGTTGTATTGATCCTAAATGAACCGTTTATTAAAGGTTTAACTAACATTTTGTGTTCATAGTAAACAGTGCAAACGATGGGTTTCCAGCTTTCAGCAATTATCACGCACATCGAGAATGTTGACAATTCTTGTCAGAACTATTCGATGCGCACAACTCTTTCGTCGTAGCAAATACCACCTGCTTCTCTTCACAAATGATCGCTGTCTTAGAGCTATATCGATTAATCTTCATCGATGTATAGAAGTAGATTCCTGAATAGAAGAGATATACTTATGATCATGCAATCTTTTATTGAGAGGCGTATAGAGATGTTTTTATGCAAAATATACGAATATTATTCTGCTTTTGTTCAGAGAAATATTACATTTAGCAAATAATTACCACGATGGCTCAAAGGTTGTGTAATTATAGTTCAGAAAAACAGTTCTTTGTCGAAGTTAGTTAAGAAAAGAATTCTTGAGTAGTTAAGGAATTGTCTTACATACTGCCACAAATTGATTGATTCACAGATACAACACACACAAAACCTACTTTCCGAAATTATATAAATAATTAAAATCTTATTTTCTGAAAATAATTTATGTTACTATTCTGTAGTTTGCATTAACCATTTTTACTTCGACTGTTAAATGAAATTTTTAAAAACAAAAAAATAAAGGAATTCCAAAGAAATTTTATCGTTTTAATTGCAAAATATTTTACCATTCAATTAGTTCAAATTTTACCATTCAAAACAGATACAACAGCACAAACAGCACGTCCAGATTATTTTTTCTAAATTTTGCAGAATTAATAGGAGAGAAAATTTAATGACCGTTAAATATGAAAATATTTTTAATTAATTTGATCAGTATGTTTTCATAGTATAATTACACTAAAAATGTAACTAATAAACGATCTTAGATATCTAAATATAATAGTAAAGAAGTTCAATCAATAGATCTTTTTTACAATAAATATCAAATGTAGTCAGTTAAGTAATTTTATGTAGGTAGTTGACATGCATATAGTAATACAATATTATAAGGTCATGTTAATTACAGTAAAGAAAGCAATTTTTGCGAAGTATATTATTCAAAATATATTATTTTGTTGAATTTATTTTAATACGATTTTAAAATGAAAGAAATATGTTCATATTGAGACAGTCTTGTGTGTAAGAGATTCTATCTAATGAAAAGTGCTGAATTGTTAGAAATAATTTGCATTTATACGGCATTATTTACTTCTAACATTATAGAAATTATGAAAATTTCCTATCTAATTAATCAAGAAAAATGGAATATTTATTTTTCTTTGCCAAGTCTGCCAACTACCAGTAAAAAAACTCATGATCATAAATAATGATAAAATATACTCTAGTTGATATTTCTTTAAGAATTACCATAATGTGGCAACATCAATCTTTTCTTTTTGCTTGGTTATTAAAACAAAGTAATTCTAAAGTTAAAATACATCTAGAGCAGGTAATTATAATTTCGATAAAAGCAGAAAGCTTCTTAAAATCTAAACTTTTATATTTAAAAAGTTATTTTTATTATTATCGAAATTATTTTCCCTTAAAAAAAACAAGGAAGTTTTATTGTGATGCGTCTTTTTTCAGTTTAGTTCGTTGTGTTTAAACATTTTTTTTTGTTTTGAGAAACATAAATAAATAATTCTTGTTTTTCAAAAATTTTTTAATTTTTTCCTGCTTATCTTATTTTTTAGAACGCATTTTTTCCTTTCCAAAAAGTTAACGTGATATTCCAGTTTTATTTTTGTAAAGTTTTATGTCCACCACATCATTAAAAAAATTTTGAAATACAACAGGATTTTAACTGTTTTAATTCTTTCGATACATGAGCGTCAAATTAACGATATAGACGTGTCAGAATTGTTTGTATCCGCATTCATAATCGATTCATATTTATTTTTTACAAGACATATGGAAGTTCTTTTAATTTTATTTTAGCTTTTACAAAAAAAATTGCTTTCTGTTAAATACTTTGTGAATCCAAATTGTTTCACAGATGAAGTTTTATAGACAAATTTCCTTATAAAATTAGCAACATATGTTATTATGTAATCATTACTTAACAACTTTGTTTCAACCACGCAAATTATGAATAATTTATTGCCTTGTCTTATTTGCATTATAAGCTACTATACTATCTTCATATTTTTATTATAGAGTTTATGTATTGATATATCTATTTCCATAATTTCATCATAACTACTTATTGAATGTTTCACATTCATTATTCGTTACTCGTATAAGTAGCAATACACTTTTTCAGTTAAACAAGAAAACAAATACAACGAACAATATTCTACAATTAATTCCAAACATAACAGTGTTAAAATCTTAAGACCTTACTTATTAAAATAAAATTGTAATTTGATAGGATTTGTTTCATTTAAATGTAACAAGGATACTGCATAATAAAGAAATATTTACTTCAATTTAACACAAAATGCATTCTAACCGCTCGGATTTACTAAAAACTGCTGAGATTAATGTGTTTCATATGCAATCCTTTAACGTACGAGGGCGGTCCAATAAGTACTTAGCCTCTCTGACAAGAGAAATACACTACAGTGTAGTACCATCCTGTAGACGGCAACTGATGAAATTTCTACCCGATCAGACTAGTAGTTCTGGTTTGAGAGAGTGTGAAAGAAAGCGTGTTCGTTGACTTTAAAAAAATGGAAAAGAAGCAATATCGGTTGGTGATTCGATTCTTGTTTTAGGAAGGGAAATCGCGCAGTGAAATCAAAGAGCACTTGGATGCAGTGTATGGGGACGCTTCTCCTTCGATAGCGACCGTCAAAAATTGGTTCAACGAATTTCAACGTGGTCGCTCGTCGGTTTTGATGAGCCACGCCCAGGTGACCTGAAAACAGCAACCACGAAGGATAACGCGACGAAAATCCACGATCTCGTTTTAGCAGAACACCGATTGAAGGTGCGCGAGGTAGCTGAGATAGTAGGCATCTCAAAAAACCGCGTGGCGCATATCCTACATGAAATTTTGGGTATGAGAAAGCTGTCGGCAAGAAGGGTGCCTCGTTTGCTCACCCCGGATAACAAGCACAACCGTGTGTCCACTTCAGAACAGTGTTTGGCACTGTTTAAGCGAGTTTTTGCGTGGTTACGTGACCATCGACGTAACATGGATCCACTGGTACACCCCAGAGACCAAGGGGGGGTCGAAATAGGAACTTTAGGTTAACCTGCTCCGATGAAGGCGAAGACTGTTCCATCAGCCGGAAAGGTGATGGCCACCGTTTTCTGGAATTCGCAAGGTGTGATATGCATTGACTACCAGGAGAAGGGCAAAACGGTTACAGGGCAGTACTATGTCGAACTATTGGGCCGATTTGACGCCGAATTAAAAAGAAAACGGCCCCATTTGGCGAAGAAAAAAGTGCTCTTCCACCACGACGATGCACCGGCTCACACCTCCGCACTCGCCACGGCTAAATTGATCAAGTTAGGCTACGAACTGCTGCCCCGGCTACCATATTCTCCATATTTGGCTCCATGCGACTTCTTTTTATTTCTCTAACTTCAAAAAGTCACTCGCCGGGCAGAAATTTCACTCGAATGAGGGAGTAATCGCCGCCACGGAGGCCTTCTTTGTAGACCTCGAGAAAACTTTTTTTCAGACGGGTTAAAGAAGTTGGAGCATCGCTGGGTCAAGTGTATCGAACTAAAAGGAGATTATATTGAAAAATAAATTGCATATTTCCAAAATTTTTGTTTTTTCATTTGTAGGCTAAGTACTTATCGGACCACCCTCGTAACTTTATATTCGAGTCTCGCGTTGGATGCATATCTCTAAAATTAAATCATTCTAACGATGTAGTCGTTAGACATTTTTACTCGGTATTGTATCTTAGGTTCTTGATAATCGTAAATGCCACTACATAACTTAATTACATGTCAGGTTTTTTTTCCTAGTGCTGTTTTGCATAAATTTTATAAAAATATGCAATTATACGTGTGTTTCCTCTTCTTTTTTTTCTTCTTTTTTTTGTATCGGTGGCTTGCATTAAATTTGTTTCTACACTGCTGGTCATTAAAGCTGAAATACCAGGAAGAAAACAAATAAAAAAATTTTTTACTTCCTGTTCGTATTCAGTACAGTTGGAAGAAAATTAAATTTTATTTACAGATAATTTGGAGTTATACAAAGTCTAAAATTAGTACACCCAGCTGCCGCTTCAAGCAGTTAACACGGTTCTAAACCGGTTACCTATCAAGTAGAACTATCTCAATGAAAGAAACACACAAATCATTCCATTACTTCGCCAGTCTATGACCTGCTTCCTAAAACATAGTAACTAGAGAGTGGTGGCAACAGTGACGTAACATAGTATACCCCCGCATCTCGGGGGGGGGCAGGATTCTGGGGGACCCAAATCCTGCATGATGCCAAGTACGCATTTAACCAATTTATAAAATATTAAAGGCAAACCTTGACTTTTTGAAAGGGGCGGGGCTAATATTTTCCGTTACGCCACTGGGTAGAGACTCTGTCTCACTATAACTCATTAACAGGCAATTTCAATGGAGAGAAGTCTGGAGAACGTATTGGCCAAGGTAATAATTTAACAACCTCTGTGTCGTGGTAGACCGGGACACAATAGGCAATATGCGGTCTTGCGTTTTCGTGTTAAAAGATGACATCTATAAGACTTTGAAGATAAGTCATGTATTAGTGACGACCCAAACGTTTGTGTTATGCATACAAAGGTAACTCAAGCCATCACTCCAGGTGCCGGGTCTGTATGACAATCTTGACTGCAATAGTCCACTTGCATTCTCTTCTGTTCCTCCATCAAAACGTCCATCAGGATGCTGCACTCAGAGCTGGAACTTGTCTGAAAAGACGACGTGGTACCACTCCTGTATCCAGGTTTGTGGTTGCGCAAACTGCTGTCATCATGCGTCTATATGCTGCCTATATCAAAGGGAGAAGCAATGATAATCACCGTGCGTACAGTTCGTGCTGCTCCACACGTCGTCAAACTGCCAAGTGGATATCCAACATGTTGCAAAGGACTACTTCCTAATTCTAAGTCCACATGGTTTTGTACGATTCTGCAAGGCTGACCAGACAAAATGTCAGTCTTCTTGGGTGTTAGTGGCTGGAGGCCGTTGAGATCCCACATGACGTTCAGTAAGACCTTTCTAAGCCCATCTGCTATATTCTTATGGCAGTCATTGGATTTCAACCATTGCTTGTCAATATCGAGGAATGATCGATCATTGCGAGCAATATCGAGGAATGATAAACCGCTCTCTCAATAGACCATGATCCTGCAGCTGTCGAAATTTAACGCGTACTGTTAGTTGTTTTCCTACCTTGTGCAAAGCATAACATGATCTTCTCCCAACTAACCAACTTTCAATCGCGATTTCTGAATGAGAAACTAGCTGCGTAACTTTTTTTACAGAGTTTGAGATGCTGTTCCACCGTCCTGCGTTCTTCGATTGCTCTTACATGTTACCAATTTGTAGCCTCAGCATCGTCTTTCTCCATGCGAATTTGAGGAATGTAACCTTGCTCCTTTATGGTGTTACAATTTTATTTCAGACTGAATTATAAAAGTTTGCATACAATTGAACACAAAGAAATGTGGACAACATTTTTGAACACGCTTTCTGCTTGCCAAAATTGTAATATAAAATTTGCCGTACGGAAGCTTTGCGAATTCCTACAGTCTTAGCAATTACACGAATACTTAATCGACGGTCAGATCTAACCAAATTACCTATTTTTTCGACATTGTCATCCGTTTTTGAAGTCGGAGGGTGATCTGAGCGTGAACTATCTTAAACGCCTTCTTGGCCATTTTAAAAAAGCTAAAGCAACTTAAAAACATGTGCATGAGATAAATCTACAGTGCTGTAAACGTTTTTTAATAAATTATTAGCAGTTTTTCCGATTTTCATGTGAAATTTCACAGCTATTTGCTGCTGTATTATTACACATATCATTTTTCCAGCAAAACAAAAAAAAAACTCTAACACAAATAAAGACTGCGGCTATACGGATTTGTTAATAGAAATGGGATGCAATGCATTCCAAAGAGAAGGCTTTCCGCTAAAAAATTGTAGGTAGTTGGCATTTGGCGTACGTTTACTTCTTCTGTGGCAACGAAGTCTCGTTATTTTATAGTCACACCGTGTATATATAGTCGACTCTCGATAATTCAAAGTTAGGGGGACCAATGAAAAACTTCGAATGATCAAGAGGATAAAAAAAACTCTCAGAATACACGAAGTGAATTTTTTTTCTTACGCATTTGAATTTTAAACTATGTAATAAAACAACAATTGTACGATATTATTTAAAGTATTTTTAAAAAGTACATATAATACATAGTATAAATATTAAACAGAAGTTAAAAGTTTTGTATTAAAAGAATAGTAGTAATTCTTTAACAGGACTCTTTCACGCTCCACCAAATCTCTTCCATTCCTCATTGGAAATAAAATCGTTTCGCACCCGGTTCCCTCAGACACTGTCCCCAATACTATCGGTCCTTCAAGGCAGGGTCCAGTCCGGCTCATGCCCTATTTGGTGCCTCGTGCTATAAGTTACACAGATGAGTGATAAATCGTCATGTCAGACCGACGCAAAAAAAAACACAATCCTACGCATCTCTTCTTCACAATAGCGAACCATCTTTCCTGCACATATAAGTAGCAAGGTCACGTGTTAAACGAAAGATATAGACGGCTGACAATAAATGCGACTAGAACTGTCCACTTGAAGGAGGAAAGCAATAAAAATGCCTTTTCGCCTGAGGAACCGGGAAACACAAAGAAGGAGTAACAAATTGAAGGTCATCAAAGGGGTTACGTTACAGGTGAGACACGCAAAGACAATACAACACAAAAATGTAAGCTCCAACCAGTTCGCTACAAATAAGTGTTCGAATTGTCGAGAGTTTTATAAGATAACTTCGAATTAATGCGTGTTATAGTCTGGCCAGCCACAGATATTACTTCGAAATATCGAGTGTACCAAAACGTATTGTTTCAGTTCGAAATATCAAGTGTTTTTCTAGGGGCTGAGCATATACTTCAAATTAGCGAGAGGTTCGTATTATCGAACGTTTGAATTAGCGAGAGTCGACTGTATTTATCTTATTTTTAGTTTAGTTTATTTTTTTTCCGAAATGTCTTAGTTGTTTTCGTTTACTTTTATTGTAGATTATGTTTAAAAAGAAACGGGTATATATAGGATTAACTGACTGTGTGTGGGGGTCAGTAGAATGGTGATACACTCTTTTTTTAGAAGATATTTTCAGAGTTAAAAAAAATTCTCTTCTGTAAAGACATTTTAAATATATTTTAACATTTTTGTGTATGTTTTAGTGAATTCTTGCTTTTTTCTGAAACACATGATGGATTACAAAAGCATGACTCAAAATGCTGAAATAATATTTACTTACAATATAATCGTTCCAAGCGAAAGAAGATCTCTTTTCCAATAATTTTATCAGAAATTCACAGTATATGAGAATTAGTATCACTCAATAAACACTTTTTTTGACTTCTTAAGAAAAATACGTAAGAATTCTTCCGAACAAAAAAATAAAGAACGTTTTAAAAATGAAATATTTTGTTCTTGAAACCTTCGAAACAAACGTATTACTTTCCGATGTAGTAAATCTGCACCCTCAATTTCTCACAAGTCTCAAAATAACATTTTTCAGCACACGAAAAAATAAAACAGGGGCACGTTTGCTTTTTTTATTATTTTATTTTCTAAATATATGTGCAGTATGGGTAGTTGAGTGACTTGTTCCTTTTTTTTTATTGCAAAAGAAGTTCTACTAAGTAGTATTCAAAAGTTCTACCAATTAAATTGCAGAAACACATTCTCCTTTGAAATTAGACCCTTGAGCAACAAGACAATTCTGCCATAGCTTGAAAAGGTCGTGGAAATATTTCTGCGGTCCATTTTTAGAAATGTCCTTTAATTCAACCAGTGATGCACTTTTAATTTCATCTGCAGATTTGAATCAACGACCCTGAAAGTGACGTGCCAGTTCTAGAAATATTCTGAAGTCGCAGGGGGTGAAATCAGGGAAGTAAGGAGGATGTGGCAAAAGAGTTGTTTTTGTTTTCACCCCGCCGTTGTTGGAAGCGTGTTCTTACGAAACACCGCAAAAACATTTTCGATGTTTTCAGCGGTGCGGGAAGTCTGCGGACGTCCAGAGTTTTCGTCGTCTTTGACACTTTCCCTACCTTCCCTAAAATGTCGATGCCACTCAAAAGCTTGCGTTCTCGATAATGCATCACTGCTGTATGCATATGTTTCAACGTTTCAAAAGTCTCCTTAGTACTCAACAAAATATACTTTCTACAAAATTTGATATTCATTCTCTGCTCTATAAACGTCATTTCTTTTAATCGCCGGTTACTAAATACACCCTGTTACAAAATACGACGCCGTGGCGAGACACCAATCGTACAATTTAGAACATAGGTTCTCAACGTGGGTGATAATGCCCCCTTGTGGGCGTTTGAGGCTCTCAAGGGGGCAATAAAAGACACAGAGAAAATTAGGGGGCAATAAAAGACACAGAGAAAATTAGGGGGCGTTGAGATGGCACGGAGGGGCTCGGCAGATTAACGAAAAAAGACCAAAATAACATGCTGATTATGTAGTAACAAAAGTAAACTTTAATATTGTTTACTTTATGTTGATTTTATGTATTTCTATCAATTCTGTATCACATGTACGAAAATTCACATATTTCGGTAGTTCTGGAAGTGGATGAAAAACTTTAAAAAATTACATTACATTCAGACGTACATTAAATTGAATGATATAGTGCATTTTAATTTCTGTAGTGCAGTAGGCAAAATGTTTTGTCCACTGCATTTCATTACGTATATTATCCAAAAAAACATAATTAAATATGTAAACCAGGAATTAACGTGTTTCTTTAAAGGTTGAAAATGTCCATTTATATTTATTTTGAAAGCAATAGTTTATTATGAATTACTTCGTATCCTCAAAACCCCTGGCTGTCTTTATAACATGTAAGCTAAAACTTTTATTCCACTCATTTAAATGAAAAAATTCAGTAGTGCACGTTTCAATTCCAACACTATCCTACCTATGTGACTAAAATATATAACATTACACACATTTAAATATTTGTGGCAATAGCTATTTCAGATACGCAAGTAAAAAAGTTGGGGCTTTAGAAAAAAATGAAATAAAACAAAATATATTCTATTAGCTATAGGACATTTTTTAAAACTTAAATCTTGTTTTCACCTGTATTATGTACATTTGTATTTCTCTAGAGTGGGAGGGGACGGTATCGAAATATTCACTATAAAAGGGGGCGGTATCGAAATATTTACTAGAAAAGGGGGCGCCAATTCAAAAAAGGTTGAGAACTTATGATTTAGAACAAATCACTTTTGGAAAAAGGAAATAAAGCTGTAACACAGAAACGTTATCGTAGACCCTCTACTGCAAAAAATTTTCACGTTATAGGCTCAATCCGGGAACTTTTGAATCCTACCTTTTTGTATATGAAAAAGTATCCATTGCCATTTTCTCTCGTGTTTCTCTAGTACAGGGGCTGGTAAACAGCGGCTCTTTGGGTCTGTATATAATATTTGAAAAAATAATTGTGTCTACTGAAAAATTGCTTCCCTTTTTTTTATTTTCAGTGAAAACATTTATCTACATTTGCATTTGCATTTAAACATTTAAAGGGCTTAAGACAGTTACTTCTTCATTTAGTCGTTTTCCATTCACAAAATTTGTCGGAAATCAGTGAAAATATTATAATCAGTTTGTGATAGCGGTTGGTTCCTGCTTACATCTGAACCCTCTTGTCTACCTGTAATCCGGGCTAGATGTGTGGGAGAAACAGAATAATCCACAGACATGTTTTCAATCTAATCAATTTATTAATTCTAATTATCAATCAGACACAATACAATTCTAATTAAGGTGGATGATATATAGTAGAGCGCGGAGGTGAGATTCTATAACATGGGAATATTACTATAGACCCTCAACTGAATCTAAGACAGCTTAAATACGCTCAAATATAACTACGTCGCACACTAATAAACTAGCTTCTTCTTGATCAAACTCACAGTATCTGAACTTTTCATGCATCGGATCCTACACTGGAAACTTGCAGGTGGATCTCTTCTGCTTGATCAATGTCGTTGGCTCCACGCTCTGTAATCTTTAACTAATTCCACTCCATTTCAATCTTCAACTAACAACTAATTCTCAAACTTCATGTTAACTCCTACATGCACACTCCCCCGTGCCAACTCCAACGTATCAACTAAGAAATCGCGAAAACAGAATTTATATAATATACCTCATTTATATAATCACGTTTCCTTACTCGATGAAAGTTGGTTGAAATAAATATTTTCCTTAAAGAGATATGAAGGGATTAGTAGAACCGCGTATAGATCAGTCACAAATTCCAAAATAGAAAAAAATTAGCTTACTGCTAAATATGTCCCCATTTAAAGAATCTCTTTAAAGTGATTTCTTGCGATGCATACTTATTTGCATCCATGAGTTCTGAAGTATTTATGGGTGGACAAGAGTGTACAACAATAGTGTGTATTTCTGCCTGATCTACTGGAATATCAAAGTAAATGGAATTTTATATTCGAAGCTCTGTTATGTAGTTGCTGTTTCTTATGCCACCTGCGTCAGATCTAGGCCCACGAAATTCATCTTGGGAAAGGGCTAGATGTACGCCTGTCGTTGGCCGTAGCCTTGAGCACCGTATAGGTGACAGTACAATTTAGCTTGGTTTCATCCCCAATTTAGGAGGAGAATACACTGGGAGGAGGACAGAGGCCTCCCACCTCTCTTCCCCTTCCACCCACCTCACGAGAGGAAATGCAGCTCGATGGCCATTTAAAGTACTCCCCTACCGCAAAGGCACTATACATTTACAAACATCCATGTCTTCTCCAGGATTCAAACCCAGGCCCTACAGCACAGCTATCAGAATCACTAACCACTGGATGAGCGACAAAGCTCTGTTATTTCGAAAGCTATTAAAATTTAAAAAGCTATTAAAAATACGAAACAAAAAGCACCCAATTTTGAAAATAAATAAATCAATTATTACTTTTTTTTAAAAAAAAAGGGGGGGGGATTCAACGCAAAAGTAATATTTTCATGTTCATGTGTTTAAAATTCAAAATTAGCAGTTCCAAATAAGTTCTCAAGGGTAGCTAACAATAGTTTGACGCTGAAGATTTCGAAGATTATTCAAATTACATTACACAAGGAATTCCTTTTCGGATATCCGAAGGAAAAAATCTACAGGATTTCCTGAAAGGTAACCAGGAGAGCCATATTCTTTATATGGTCTCTGCAAAAAAAAACTATCCATTCTTCTCAGCTATCTAAAGCAAAAAGTATTACATCGATTTTGAGGGATTTTCTAATACTATCCATTTTAAATGTAAAATCATGGGAAAATTTGATTCATGGGGGGGGGGGGATTCATTAAAATAATAAACACAATACAATAGAAAATGTTCTGGATTAATGGTAAAAAGAAGAGAAACATTTGAATGTCTGTACAACACTCCAATGAAATGTTCTACGGGTTAAAAAGTTAACGAATTCTTTAATTAGTTAAATGATACGCGCTAATAATTATATAGATACTTTTTGAATCAACGAGCCTTACGTGATAGAATCAAATTCGTGATCACTGTGTCTCAGTTTCTCAAATGTATGTATATATATATATATACTGGTGTCCAAAAGTTAAGCATAATTGATAATTATGTGAATAAAGAAGGAACTGTAAATCAGAATGGCGGGAAACGTGATATGCGAGTGTAAAATGGTTATAAAATAAGGAAGCAAATCAAAAGAATGATAATAATTAATTTTATAATCCAAAGTAGCAGTTTTGAAAGAAAACTGAGCATAGCAAGGATTCACACTTTAAAGAAAAAATGAAAGAAAACATTAAATAAAATACTGATGCTGCAGTTTAATAAGGCGTGTGGTCACCTCTGACAGCCAGGCACGCTGCACAGCGATTTACCATACTTGCTATGAGATGATGAATTAGTTGGGGGCTCAAACGGTTCCAAGCTTCTTGGAGAGCTTTCTTCAGTTCTGGAACGGAGCTTGGTGGGTGCGAAAAAGCTGCAATTTGTATCCCGAGCAAATCCCATACATGCTCGATAAGATTTAAATCAGGGGAGTTCGCAGGGCATAACATGCGCTGGATGTGTTCCGTTTCAAGAAAGTCATCAATCAGCACCGCTTGGTGACATGGCGCATTATCATCCATGAATATAAAGTCAGGACCGACAGCACCTCGAAACAAGCGAACATAAGGCTCGAGAACTTCGTCTCTGTATATTTGAGCAGTCACAGACCCCGTGTCAAATAAATGGAGGTCTGTGCGGCCGTCTCTCATGATGCCTGCCCATACCATTACTCCCCTTGATAGAAAATGATTTCTTTCCGTTATGTTTCTTGCTTCAAAACGTGTTCCATGTTCTCTCCATATCGTTACCCGCTGAGAATCACTGCTCAGACTAAACCGAGACTCGTCACTGAACATCACATTGGCCCACTCTCCCACACTCCAATGTTGATTTTTCAAACTCCAGTTCAAACGAGCGCGTTTATGCGCAGAAGTGAGGGGAATGCAAACTGATGGTCTTATTCACATCTCCCTGTTCTTTAAAACTTCGCTACAGTCTTGGAGATCAGCATACTGGTCCACATTCACCTGGAGACACTTCGGTTTGTGACGAGGATTCCAGCATTGAAACGATTCTTTCTTTCAAACATGTCCAATTGGCGTCTTTGTACAATATTCACCTGGTTTGATGGTTAACAACGTTCCTTTCGCACAGCACTTGCACGAAACTGTCTTGAACCGCTCATGCTGCGTGAATCGGAGCCCGCGTTCCGACATGCGCCGGTACTTGCGCAGGCGAATGATCAAAGAGTTTACATAAACCCAATGTTTCTTCTTCACCCAATTAATATTTGCAAGAAATTTGGAATACCCCACGAATATTTACTCCATGTTTTTCGCACTTTACGATTTATGCTTAACTTTTGGACACCAGTGCATATATATATATAAAGAGTTTTTAATTTGTAATAGATAATTCGGGATTAGTGGATCCGTATAGCGTTTCAACCTACTATATTTACTAAAAATAAATTTCCAGAAATGACTGGTTTAACACAAATACACGTTTAATTTCACTTAGTTCTAAATTCATTTCATACGGTATATATATACAAGTATATATATACCGTATTTACTCATATCTAAGTCACCATCGATTCTAGGCCACGCCACAAATTCTCAAAATGTTTCTGGGAAAAATAAGTTATCCAGTTCTATGGCACAATCTAATCTTCATAAAGTTTTAAAAATAAAAATTGCGTAAGAGGTTCATCAAAATCCAATATTTAAAATATTTTTAATTTTATCAGAAATAATAAGTTAATTTATTTACCGGCATTAAAACTTCAACCACATAAATTAACTTTAATTCATTTTAAACCATCAATATCATGTTTCGAAAATGTCTGTCATTCTCATTGTCACAGGTGACTTTGAATAGGTACCAGCAAGGTCTGTGTTTTCCCACACAGTGGCGTCTTCCGTATCATCCAATGCATTTGTTATGCGACATTTTTGTTAAAGAATGTATTATAGAAGAATGTATGAGAATTATTTTAAGGTTGTTGATCATTTACAAGCAAAATTATATAATTTGCTTTGCGCCATCGACGTATTTTTGTTTCATCTGTACAAATGTTTAGTGGCCGCCATATTTCCATTTTTCTTCCTGCAAATAAATCGCCCTTTTTATACTTTCGTGACAG
This sequence comes from Trichonephila clavata, assembly GCA_019973975.1. Classification (NCBI taxonomy): domain Eukaryota; kingdom Metazoa; phylum Arthropoda; class Arachnida; order Araneae; family Nephilidae; genus Trichonephila; species Trichonephila clavata. The sequence goes on along the minus strand of BMAO01038722.1, from coordinate 72,411 downwards.
TGAACTCATTTGATATTATTACCGATATTCTTTCTGATATTTAGGTGAATAAAGAATGCATTTAAAAATTTCAAACACGAGCAGACAACGATACTTAGGGTAACCAAATACTGGAGACAACCCGGACGGGATGTGAGTCATCACGGGTGACAGAAGGGCGGTTATATTCCTTTGAAAGGGGTGAAACTCAATTTTCATACCCAACAACAATATCCTTCGATTTACGTCGCACCCGATTTTCAGTAGTATTAACACTGGAAAAATAGTGCGGCTTAGAGTCGAGTCAATATGGTTTATAATGAACAAAAAATATAAAAGACGTGATAAAGAATACAGATTTTATTCTTTTGATTGATAAAGTAAACTTAGTAAATCAGTATTTTATTGAATTTGCCAGTACTTCTACCACCAGATTCGCATGGTAGACATTAGAGAAGGAATCATGAACTTTAGGCACCTTAACTGTGTGTCCTTCCTATCTTGTGCTGGATTTTGTGGGTACCTCGTGTATAGCAGACACCCGCAACCGGCTCTTGCGCGTTAACCATTTCTTTAAGCCAGAAGCCCATCTGAACAGGTGCGACTCCAAGAAATCATAAACCGTCATCAGAGAAATGCCCAGCCACAGGCCAACGTAGCCGCCAATGAAGCTCAGAATACCGATAGCCTAAAAAAATTAAAGCTTTATTTAAATAATAAAGGATAGACTCTCTTCTTCTGTTACATAGAAGAAAAGTCTATATTTTAGTCTATACATTGCAGAAGTCCGGTTCTTTAGTCACCAATCAAAAATTATTTACAATAAGATACATTTAACATAGGAACTATTGATGAACTAATCAATTTTTCTAACAAAAACTATTTTATTAAAAAAAATACATTTATATAAAATGCGTTTTATTAATAAAATACGTTTATTTATTTGCTAAATGCTTGGCGTCATTAGAGGCAACGAGTCAAAATATTTATCTACAATACAGTTCAAATTCAATGCAGAATTACTTAGAAGAGCAGTTTATGACTTTCCAGAATCACACAAAACACAAGTAATATAAAAAAAAAATTTAACGTCAATTCCTGCTTTGTTAGAAAACGGTTCGCACCATCTGTTGCAGCTTAACTGTAACTATGAGAAATAACGCAGAATAAATTTAAAATTAAAATAAATTTATGTACGAATTAATACGAAAACTATATATTAACATCGCGTAAAATCGTGTGTGTGTGTGTGCATTTTGTTTTATGGAAATGGCCTGCTACACCATCTGGGATAAGAAACGCCACGACAAAATGTCTGCTTTTTTGAGACACTGCCAAGTGATGATGATTAACTGTTTATTACAGTCGCACTTTGAAGTTGCAGGAGAGCTATTGGCGATGGGCCTAACATGGATCTGACCTCACACAACATCCTACTCTTCAAAATTCCACACCAAGCCAACGGGAGTAACTTGAGCCTCGACAGATTTAATGTACATCAGCCCCTCTATACTGCAGGTGTTAGCAACGGATCTGGAAAGTAGGATGATATGAGTACACCCCACGAGTTCATCATGATTAATGATTACCGAGGCCCGACATTTGTATTTAAGCCACTGACACAATCATTTAGATAATGGATGCCTTAATGGAAAATGGGTGTTTGTATATATGACCTCGCTTCACCATTCAACCAATCACTATGAAATTGGCATATATATGCATTTCAGGAGAATGGTTTTGTTATCCTCTTGTCTGTGCTCCCTGTCCAGGTGGTGCTGGCATATCAATCAACCATGCACCGTTTAATAAATCTCCGTTGCCACATTGTCGTTAAAATTATACCAACTTGGCTCTATCGCCAACATTTCACTATATTTCCATTGAATCGCCATTATAATGTAAGAACGGCATTGCTAGTGAATATTATAATTTTAACATTAAATGAATACAACAGAAAGTAATATTAATGTTTTGGACATCAAGATATAAACATTTATTAATTATTTAAGGTCTATTACACAAAATTTGTAATAATGTGTTACTTTTGCAGAGAAGAATCAGCTAAGAAGATGTTTCTAAAATCGACCCAATACAGAGTTATGGGAGTTATAAATAAAAATCTTATCAAACTATTAGATCTACAAACTTAAAATTTAAAATATATTGTTTTTCAGCTGAGATATTCAAAAAGCATTTTTGTTTGTTTATTTGCACCACGTAAAATTGCTCATTGAAAACTTTTTCATCCTTCTAATCTATTGTATACTTTTCAATTCACCTGCGGAAACATTTAAATTAACAGTTTTCATGTATCACGAAACTACTGAATTCTCTCAAATATATGTTGAGAAGTTCTATCGAATAAAAATGAACAAGTAGTATAAAAATACAACTCCTACTTAGATCAACTAAGAAAATTTTATTTTAGTAATTAAATTTAATTAATAAATTAATATTTAAAAATTACTTACATCGCGTCACGACAAGTTTTAAAAAATACATTTGAACTTAAGTGGATGTATAAAAAAAATAAGTATTTGAAGCCAAGAAAAAATTCGTTCGAAAAACCTATATTAGCGCCATCTGTTGCAACAAGTTCTTGCTTTCTCAGAAACATCGTAGAATAAATTTAAAATTAAAAAATATAATTTAGCTAACGAATTAATATTGGAAATAACTATATTGACATCAAGTGTCATCCACTTCAAGTTTTAAAAAAATGTATTTGAACTTGGATAGAGGAACAAAAATTATTTTATTAACGATTGAAAATTTGAACAAGATGTATAAATAAATATATTTAGGGAAAGTGTGAACATAATAGTAGAAATTGAAAATAACTTTATGATTTCTTCGAATGAATGAAATAAAGTTTTTAATTCCTTAAGGTAATAAATAAAAGCGGAATCTGCTCTTTACATAATCATATTCAAAACGTGTTAAATTAAAAAATTTATGGATGCTTAGAGACAATAAAATTCCTATTTTTCAAATGTCCTAGTAACCTTGAGCAAATATTTTTGAAGCCTTCGAGTAATGGAAGTTATGAACATTATTTTCAATAAATCATCTTATAATTGGAGCATATAAATGTCAAAAGAATCTGTACTTTCAAAGTAATTAAGAAGAAAATATACTTTGAAATTTGTGCTTTATGAAAATAAAATGTTATTACTTACAAAAGAAAAACAGAAAGAAAAAAAATTGGTTTTTTAAAAAATTGGTACCTTTTGTTACTATAAATAAACACGTTTTTCACCAAAATTACTAGACAAATTGAAATTTCAGATAATAATAAGCAAAGTTTTTCCGTCTGTTCCATAATTTAAAAACATTGTACAAACAACACATATTTAAAATGTAACATGAAAAATTTAGTAATTTGTAATACGGCGGAAGGCGAAAAATAATATGGCAAAAGACAGTGTATGTAGCATATAAATCTATAGGGTCGATATGGTTAGAGCATCGGACGCTGACCTGAAGGCCTGCGTTCGATGCCCAATGCCACCAAATACCGCTGGCACAAACGGAACGTGCTCGTTAATCTGGTGGATCCGAATGGTGTCGCCATCAGATCGTGAGCAGTCGTGCTGTCACCTTCATGGGCTCAAACCAGGCTGTTTAGGACAGACGTATTCTACCGTTACCATGATGACTCGTGGGCTCTGATCTAATCTCACATGTTAGGCAGGTGGTATACAACAACATAACCAAGTATAGACCCTTACACAACAATTATAATGAATTATTTTAAAACAAAAACATAAAATTTCAAATAATGTGTAAGATTCTATTAAAACAATCGAAATATCGTAATGAGAGTTACTGTAAGAACTGCTGTATTAATTTTAAATTAACGAACTAAATTTGAGAAAATATTCCCAAAGGAAGCTAGCTTACTTCGTATCTCGGTGTATATGTGAATGTAGTGATTTCCAACTTTTCAAAGATTATATGGACTAAGGTGGCGCATCTGTAGAAGAAGAAAATACACTTCGTTTTAGATAAAATATTAGTTTAAAATATATAAGAACAATTAAAATTTACTATATAGAACAATGATTTTTAGAATTTCTCATGTTTTTCTATTAAGTGAATCAAGCTATTTTCAAAAACTTCGTGAATGGAATTTACATGTCGTATATGGTAATTTTAAGGATTATATTCATTTCTTTTTACTTTTTCAAATAAATTTCAAAATCTCGTTACATTTTTCAATTTTTTATTTCTGTTTGAATTCTTCATTTACCATTTTTTAAATATCAAACATACATCCCTGTATGCGTCTCCTTTGTTTAACTAAATTACATTTTTTTTTTCAGTTTCATTTCGATTTAGTGAATTTTTTTGGAAACATTTGTATCATAATAAAAATTATAATATAAAATGAAAAGTTTGGCTCACAGTACAATACATTATAGAAATAATGATAATTTTCACTAATTAATCGTGATTTTTCAGTGACCTATCTCTGGATCTTATAAGATATTGTTTACTTTACGCATAATTCATGCATTGTATTGTGACGGAACTCTTTTAGAGAAATGTCTTTCTCAACCAACTTTCACCGAAGGTAAGAAAACGTGATTATGCAAATTAAGTTCATTCTATACCCTGTATTCATGAGTTTTGGGAGTTGCGAGTGGGATCGAGTTATTGCAATGCGGAACTAAGTTTATAAAATTGTTAGCTGAAGATTTCCCAGTAAGGATCAATCGGATCGGATTTGATCCCGATCGGATTTTGTTCAAGGCCTCAACAGTAGGACTTCGACTCACAAGAGCACAGGTATTGTGAGCACCCCAATAGAAATTGAGAATAACGTGTTAGCGTGCGGCGGAGTTGAACGGAGCTTGTATAGTTATCGTAGAAATCAGTTGGTGGTCTGTAACTATTATCCCCGGCTATTGGTCTCCCTTCACGCTCTTAGTATTGATCAATCTTAATTGATTATTATTGTGCTTGCTTGATATTTTGTGACAATAAATAATTAGAGTGAATCAAGTTGACTGATTATTCAGTTCTCCCACATCTATCGGGTCCGAGAGAAGACAAGGAGGGTAATAGGAAGTAGGAATAGTTCTACATTACAGTAGGATTCAAGCGAACTTCTGAAATTCAAAAACTAGAAAAAGCACATAATTTTAACCTGTTATTGACTGGTAAATACTCAAATTTATTTATGTTTAAGTATAAGATCACTTTAACAATTTTTTTAAAATTTATGAAACTATCTTTGTGAATATACTATTATAATGAACATTTAGAGAAAATGAAAGTATAATAAAAGGAAGGTGCTTTTATTTTATCAGGATCTGATATTTTATGATGTATCAGTTTTCTAATTGCCATTATGATTCGTTACTGATCGGGGCATCAAAACTTATGATTTTTTTATAAGTTATTTGGTGTGTGTGCGTACTTTTTATCGCAACTTATTGGCGACGTTATATGCAACGAAGCACCTGGTTGCCAATTCAGCATGCACGACACAGAGGAAATCGGAGCTGCCAGCTTGGCGACTTATTAATAAAATTGGCGATTGTTGCGACAATACGTAAGTACCCATTGTTTTTAAAAACACTTTTGCAAAAAAATCTTTTTTATTTTTCAGATTCTTTTGAAACGATTTAAAAAATTACTTTTATTTATTAATATAAAATTTATTTATGCAATTGAGGCTTCACCTTAACGATCATTCAATACTCAAATAAATCACCAGTTATGGTATACCGTAACACAAAGATGAAATATTAATTTTATTTCCCAGTTTTATTGTCCTTTTAAGCTAATAATATTCTATACCAGTCATTCCCAAAGTGGTGAACGCGTTGCCCCAGGGATATGGGAAGAGTTTGTGGGGGTACGCATTGCACCGAAGTTTGGTGGGGATATGCACTACACCGTGCTTAACTGCCCTTAATTTACGCGTTCTAAATATCGAATGGATACTTATATCCTTTAACATTAACGGAACATTCATGCCAGAAGATTTGTTGCATGAGGAAGAAAAGCAATTGTTGGAATTGGCTTCAGTCGAATTCTTGAAAAATAAATACAAGGAGTGGTCATCATTTTCTGGTTATAATACAACATGTGTATACGATTTTAACAGAAAAAGTTCTGAAATGCACCTGACCATTTCAAATTTCATATTTATGTGCAGTTTCTTTTTCAACATATATAGACATTTAGTCGAAAAAAGGAACAGACTATTAAACGTGAAACCGCAAGCAAGGTATTCAGATTCAAATTGACAACCATAGAACCAAATTATGACGATCTGTCATTTCAGCCCAAACAATTTCATCCTTCTCATTTTAATCCAAATAAATATTATTTATAATATAACTTTTATTTATATGTTTTAAGAAGGACCCGCCACGCGTTGTTGTAGGGCTTTGTTTTTAATGTTGTCAATATTATCCTAAGCTGTTGAATGCAGTCAAATTAATCTCCGTTTACATTTTGAGCGTTGAAATAAAGTATAAACAACAAATTATTTTAATATTGCATCACCATCTCCCATTTGAGTGTAGTAGAATGATGAATTACTAATGAAGTCGTTAAGTAACAACATAAGAAGATTTGCTCTTATAAATGAGGTGAATAACGTTGATTCTTTGCAATTTTAAAATTATTTATCATTTTAAAGAAACCACAAATAATTTTGAGTACAACTAATCACTAATCAGTGCACAATATTTTCAGACCCGTATTTTGCTAACCTAAATAGATTCAATGGTTTCCGCATACGTGAGCATGTAACATCTAGTTGCCCATTCGAGAACATCATGGATTTTCTAAGTCCAAGTATCAAATGAATATTGTCTGGCTTTAGATTCATTTATGACATCGCGAAAGCCAAACGAATCGGGAATTGAAGCCTTTGATGGTATTAAAGCTCATAAAGGTATCGGTGGAATACGTGGCAACAAATTCCGTAGTAGTGAACTGAATTTTCGCTTAAACTTTACAGTCAAAATGTATGCTTCAAGAAGTTCCCGTATAATTCTTTGATGATCAAACGTGCACAGTTGCATTATCTAGGTGAATTTAAGTTACGCAGATAATAAAGAACCAACCAAAGATTAAGGGACATTCCTGATAATATCTACAGAATTCAAAACTCGGTTTGAAAATTTACGTTTTATTTTCATCAACAATATGTTTAGTTTCCATCAACAATAGTGCTTAAAAGGCGTTGATAAATTACCAAACAACCTGTGTCTGGAAGTTTATTTCATCACAATATGAATATTTTTCGATTGGCAACATATTTACCAGATTGATTATTTTCAAATGGTACTGCGTGTTAACGATCAGTCAGTACTTCGTTTTGCTAAAACGATTGTTTTAAACAGACGTTAATCTCGTGAGTAAAAGTAGAGCGTAGTGGCTGTTAATGTCTGTCGGAAATCACCGACAGTAATACAATAGCAACACCGAATATTCCTCTCGTTGCCATTTAAATCTTGCAGCTCTATGTAATGTTTGAGGAATGTTTATGGTTCATGGTACACTATCCCCGATCATGATTGAACTCATTTGCAATACTGTAGCAAATCCACTTTTTCTAATTGAACACATTGCATTCTGTATTTTATGAGTGTCCAATGGCAGCTGATGCGGAATGTGTATTTCCACCATCTAACAAAGAGACAACAATGCTCGAAGATGCACTTCATTGCAATCATATTTTCGCACGATCAACCTGAAAGTTTAGTTGATATAGAACGAGAATCCGGAGGTGGAACTCAAACTCAAAGCCTTTGACCTCATTCCAGCAATATCCAGAAAATTTACGGAAGCTTTGGAAACTGTATCCAGATTCTCGTTCTCACCCCAAAAGGCCTCGAAGCACTTCAACGCCTGCTCCTGTAAGTTCAGTCTCTGAAGGGGGACATTACGATCAGCCGGTATTATCCAGCAGTTACAGAAGATTTCTAAAATCCGGTTTCAGATTATTCTTGTTTACCATCCAGAAAACACCAGGAAAGCATTTTCTCCTCAAGAATTTTAAAGCAAGCCCTTCCACAGTTCGTGCAAAATACTTTCACCAGCATTATTGACGTAGATAAGAGATTATCTTGAATTGATGAGAATATATTCAGATCGGCAGTTCCGAAATACAATCAAGACCCACTTTTGCGTCTCTACGTCGGTGTTAGGCTGTACTGCTGTCCGAGAATATTCCGATCCCACGGCATTATTATCTAGCAAAATACAGGAATTTCTATATTTCGATTTCAGACTCACGGTAAACCATCTCAAATTACACCAGGAATATACTTTTCCCGCCAAGACTTAAGTGTGAGCTCCCAACTGCTTGCGTAAAAGACGGTCATCATCTTGAATTATCCGGCAAGCACAAGGTTTCTCAGATTGAATATCAAATTCGGATTATCCGTTTTGAAATACACTAGGGACCAAATTTCACGATCCAAGGCTTTAAGGCAACCCCTGCTACAATGTGTCTAAAATAGGTCGACTGCATATCCGGCAGTTATCGAAATTCCAAAATTCACTTCCCAGATTCTCTTCACACCTGAAATGCACACGGAGCTGATTTTGGTGTCTGTGCTCGAGCAAGTTCATTCGCTAAAGAGGAAGGAAAATCCGGACGCGTACCTGAATCATAAGGCCTTTACTCCCAATTCAGACAATATCCGGCAAGTTTAGTGGAGTTTCTAGCCATGATTTCAAATTATCGTTTCACCCAGCAAATGCAACTGGAGATTACTTATGCCCTGGAGCCGGTAAGTTCAGTCCCTGGAAGTGTATTAGATCGTCCGTGTTATCTGGGCAAAGTTACAGGAATTTAAAATTGATTTCAAACTCTCGTTCACCATCTCGAGTTACAGTGCAGAAACGCACTTTTCCCGCACAAGACATTAAGGATAAGTTCGCCAAGGTTTGGTACAAATGGTCATCCCAATTATCCGGTGCTACAGTTATTTCAGATTAGATATCGATCTGGACATCCATTTTGAAGTACGCCAGGGTCCAAGTTTTCACGATTCATGGCTTAATGTAAGCCCCGTTATGGTGTGTCTAAAATACGGTCGACTGGTTTATCCGCCAAAGTTACGGTTATTTTTGAAACTGACTCAAAATCGATTCCACACCCTGAAATATGACAGGATGCCAGACACTTAATTCGTGCATTTTGGTTTGCAATATCTGCTTCCACAGACACATGAGCACGCCACATTTGCGATTATTCTTTACGGAATATGGCAACGTGTTTTCCGATTCTTCACATTTTCGGCAATGAAAATTATATGTCATTAATTGAAACAAACCATCCATGTTTTAAGTTGGACGAAATGACAATACAGTACTCAAAATTATATTATGAAGAGTTATAGTTTTCGAGTCCATCAAGAAAACACTGTGACACTTAATTTTTATATATAAAGATTATGAATAATTTTATTTCTTTCCTTTTATTGTTTTGTGTATGTCCAAAAATAAATGTATTTTTGATTGATATTAAAATACATCTTTTTAATTTTTTATTTATTTATTTGTTTATTCACGAGGGGTACTCAGCGTTACGAAAATTATAGAAGAAATATACATGTGTCAAAATTGGTCTCTTTAGTTATTTTTGCAACAGATGTACAAAACTCGGTTAGTATTAGTATTAAATATCTTATTTCTAACAACGAAAACACAAAACGTGTTTTAAGAACTTACAATTATAACTTTTTCTATCATTTAGATAAAGAAATCAAACCTTCTAAATGGTATAATTTTGCAAAATTTCTTCAATATTAATTTTAAAATTTCAACTTGTGAGTTTTCTAACTCGTTTGTAGAGAAAATTCAACTTACGTTAAATCACTTTCAGAAGCTTTTGCACAACTTCTGTGAAAAAAAATAGAAGGAAAAATATGTTAAAATTTCAATCCTTGAAAATAAGTAAAATTGTTTCGTAACCGGTTATTGAAACATTATACAAGGGGTGATCAAATGAAAAGGTACGAAACGACACGGTGGGGTACAAATATAGACTTTATTCAAAATATACACACCATAGGCCTGAGCACAACGATCCCACTGGATGAACAAGCCGCAGGATTCTTGTTCAGAATTCTGTGGCTGTGACGAGACCCAGTCCTTCACAGTGTCCTTGAGTACGTCGTCCGAGTTGAAGCGCTCTTTCAGGTGTTTCTTCAGTGACCAACACATGGAAATAGCAGGGTGATTAGCGTCCGACTGTAGGACGGATGGCTAACGTTCCATTGAACTTGTCCAGTTCCATTTGTGACCTGGAGACGTGGACGCGCGTTATTATGAGCAGAAACACACCTCCGTGAGCAGCCCCGGTCTTTTGTTCTGATGGACCTGCGTAGGCGTCGCCGGAGTGTCTCACAGTACACATCGGAGCACGCTTTTCTGTGCTCGAGTCATTCTGTGCTCGCACTCATTTGACGCCGCTTTATAAGAGCCTTTGCTCTCTGCGCATGCGGGCACCCGCGCATGATCCATCCCAGCTCAGAGTTCCAATGGCATCCTGAGATGTCTCACACATTCTCCTTGGCGGAATATGCAATATTTAACTGTTTCATTGTTATGTCGTCGTACCTTTCATTTGATCACCCCTTGTATATATATATATATATATATATATATATATATATATATATATATATATATATGTAAATTTTCCTAAAACTGCATCAAGATCACGATTGCCGTTAAAAAATTATATCTTATAGCAATTTTAAAATGGCTCATAATGTTGAATGCCCCACACACATAAACTACACACATACATTAAAAAAGGATTATTATCTTTGAATATTTTAATGACTTAGATTTGAATAATTTAACTGCATTCTTCATTAATATCTTCTCGCTTTTCAGTTAACGTCATTTAAATTAATGATTTATTAGTTTTAAGGAATTTTAATATAAGTTTGGAAAATATTTTAAAAACATTAGAAAAATTAAATTTTGAAATTCTATTACAATGAGTAATTTTCTTTTTCTCACAACATTATAGTACTTTTTACTAATGTATATAAATTTTCCAGTCATAATTTCCCCGAGTTTACTTTCATTCCATCAGTTCATTGATTAAAACTTTGATGGAAATGTTCTTATATTTATTTTATTTTTAGTTATGATCAAAAGTTGCTCAGCTGTCTGATAAAAGAAATTTTTCAAACTTTTGAATATATAAGAAAAAAATTCACACCAGTAGCTAATATCAATAATCTCAAATTATTTTGGATACATTTCCTATCACATGTGTTTTCGAGCTTTTAAAAAAAATTCATTCGAAGTAAATTTTGAATATTTAAATTATATTCTAACGATCTCTTTAATATTTTAGAGTGTTTTATGTATATGCTTATTTATGAAAATTATATGATTTTACATATAAGTATTTTAAGAACAATATTAACTTTTTGAGCTTTGCCTTATCAGCTGTAGAGAATTTTAAGTTTTATTAAATTATCTCCTATATTTTTAATAAATCGACCTAAAAAGAACACGAAATGCTAATAATTCATGCGTTTTTATAAAACTACCGTGAATAATATAACCACTTGCATGTTATAAATGTCTTTTACTTGCCTTGAAGACTTTAAATATATATATATAGACATACAAACAAAATTAAAATTATAATTACAACTAAGTTTTTGATGCTCGTTTTTACACAGTATTAGTTTTTTTATTTAAAAACATTCATTTGCAGGGAAAAAAACATATTTTGAAATAAAAATGGTACTTACGTATTATCGCAACCTATTGGTGACATTATATAAAACGAAGCACATGATTGCCAATTCAGGGCATACAACACATAGGAAATCGAGGTTACCAACTTGACGAGTAATTTATAGATTTGGCGATTGTTGCGATAAAACGTAAATGCCATAACAATTAATAAAAATATCCCAACAAAAGATAAACTATGGAAAAATTATGTGATTTTTAAAAATAATATGCTGTAGACGAAGTGATACTTATTTTTTAATTAAGTACATAGCTTCGTCAATTCATGGCAATATGTTTGCAAAATAATCTGTAACTATCTTTTCTCGAGTAAATTTAGTATGAATTACGGGAAAAAAATTGAAAAGAGTGAGTGAATATTAACGTCGCACTGATTAGCAACACGAGGGCTTTTGGCGACGGTCCGCGTAATTTTGAACCATGGTCAAGTGACGCGGACGACACCTGAGTTGGCACCCTCTCTCCTAACTACCACACCAACGGGAGGACGTTTGAGCTCTCGACAGATTTAACGTGCATCACTTCCCTACACGGCGAGTCTTTAGTGGTACTGGAATCGAACTCATGACACGTTAGCCATGATCCGATGCCTAGACCACTTGGCTACCCTTCCACAAAAACTGAATAGAAGTTTATCAACAAAATTTTGTTCAAAAGATGGCATTAGCTTACTCTGCTTCCTTCACTGTTGGCTTCTTCAACTTGAACTTCGTATCTTCTCATCCTACATTAAAAAAGAAGGAAAAAAACACATTTTGTGCAAATTTTTGGAATTTGATTAATAATAATATAATTTTTTTTTTAAAAAAATGCATTTATTTTAAGGTAATTGTTTTACATTAAGTAAGTTAAGTGAATTGCAAAACATTTAAATTGCTTTACACAGTATTTCAAAAAATGTATATTACTTATTTAACCCTAATCGCCAATTAAAATTCATTATACTTCAACAGAAATCAACTTCATACTGATCTGATGTTAGACATATACTAAGGAACATGTAATATAAAAATTATAGTTTGAAAAAAACTAAAAAACACGCTTTTATACTGAATCGAACTAAAAAGTAAAAAAATAATTCTTAATAAAGAATAAAATGATTAACAAGAAAATGAATGTCATTGCGGTAAAAGCGTAGGGTGCTTTGTACTACATTTTTACACTAATTCAGCTTTTCGGAATAGAAGTTAAAAATTATGACAATTCGTACATTTATAGAACACCCACGCTTTTACCCCAATGACATTCATTTTCTTGTTAATCATTTTATTCTTTATTAAGAATTATTTTTTTACTTTTTAGTTCGATTCAGTATAAAAGCGTGTTTTTTAGTTTTTTTCAAACTATAATTTATTTTTCATTTTTTTTTAGTTCGAACTACAATAAAAGCGTGTTTTTTAGTTTTTTAAACTATCATTTATTTATTGTTAAATTTATCCTTGAGTTTGATATTTGAAACTGGAATTACGTGGCTGTAGAATTAGTCTTGCTCTTCAATGGATATTAATTAACGGGTCTGAAGTGTATTTATTCTCTCTGTTTACGAGGCCTTGAATGAGTCCCGTATCGTTATATTAGATTCCGTCTCTTTTGAACAGGTCAAACAAATGAAATGTGTGGTAAGAAGAAAAAAGTTCAAATTAAAAAAAATTTAATGTACCACATGTTTTTATAACGGACTAAAAAATATAAAAAATTCCTCCTTTTCGTTTTTTTTTTTCTTCTTCTTTTTTCACATTTCCATGCATTGTCTTCCACTTCTGAGATATGGTCCAAATTTCAAGTCTCTAGTTCATCGGAAAGTCACACAGTTTAAAATCAATTACAAAATTCCACCCGGACAGACATTAAAGAAAGCGAGTTAATAAAAGCATGGTAATATGAAGTGTCAATCATTTCTTCACCTTTTAAACGTGTTCCTTTCATGTTAATTCGTATCATCACTTCTAAACGTAGTGCTTTATAAAAATAAAAAATATTTAGCACTTAGAAAGCAAATTATTTTTTTTCACATGCACGAGCCTTTTTTTTTATTTTCATTTTCAGAAAAATGTTTATATTATGCTTAGAAATTGCTAACATACACACACCCTCCAATTTCTCAGGTACAAAAAACTTTTTTTTTATTTATTTCTATTAACCGCAAGTGTATTTTATGCTTGCATAAAATTAGCTTTAAATTTTCAAAAACAGTTGCTTTAGCGTTACACCTTATTCTTTAGTCGCTAGATCTGAAATAAGTCGCCAAATCTGGAAATGATGTATGAAATTAGTCGCCATATCTGGAAATGGTACATGGAACAAGTCGCCAAATTTAAAAATGATATATGCAATAAATTGCCAAATCTGGACGTTTTATCTGGAATTGTCGCCAAATCTGATTATCCTTATTCCTGACGATCCTGAAAAGGACAATGGGACAAAATTATGAAATTATTGTATTGTCATCAGTCCTTGACAAGTGTGCGAAATTTCGAATGAATCCGATCTTTTTAAGTGGGTAAAAATCGAGTTCTAAGATTCCGTTACATGCAAGTGAAACTTATAAAAGCGTGTTCAAAAAAATCTAAGTCAATTCCTACTGAGAGCAACAAATAAAAAAATTTTATTTTAGTTACTTTTCATTAGATAGTTACAATTAATATAAAAATGTATATACATATGACACAGAATCGCATATTAAGTGACAAAATAGAAAGCGATTTTACCTGAAATTTTCCATTTTCCTTTCTATATACAATGTTGAACTATTTTTTTGTTTGTTATTATTTATTCATTCATTAAATTTAATTATTCTAATAAAATAGAATAGTGAAAAAGGAATCACATTCTCAGAAACTAGGCCATCCTAGGTGGGATTCAGACTCACGATCTTTGTATTAAAAGTCCAACTCGCTGTCCATTGGGCTACAAGGATACAAAGAACGATTTTCTTTTCTATATATGCTGTTGGACTATTATTTTTGTTTGTTACACTTTAATTATTATTTAATTTAATGAATGAATTAATATTTGAAAAAGCTGTATCATCAAGTGTCATCCACTACAAGTTTTAAAAAATGTATTTGAACTTGAATGGATGAATAGAATGTATTTGATTAACAATTGATATATAGGATTGATTGATATCAACGAACGATATATATAGAGAGAGAGGGAACTAAAATAGTAGAGAATTGAAAAATAGAATTTCTTCTCCGATATATCATTACTAATATCTCTACCTACCATTGAAAATATTTGGAATAATAATGAATATATATAAACATGAAAGTTTCGAACATACTGTCCTCAAAAATATTCCACACAAATTATCTTTATCATTTTTAGAAATTTTAAATCCTAAGGTAATGAAAAGTTATATATATATATCTCAATATAATATTGCGTCTTCATACAGGACTTCGTTTTGTATATTATCCAGTTGAAGTAAAAGTAAATTATAGCTTTCACAAAATTGATTGATTGATTAGTGACGAATTCTCTAAAATAACGGGAGAGTCATTGGTAACGCTCATAATTTTACACTGTGAAGACTTTGAAACTTGACAAATTTGGCTTCCATTATTCCCTTCAGTGATCCCACGACACCACAGAAGCAATGCTGACCACGAGTTCGTGACCATGACACTGGGCACAACTGTGGTCATTAAACCGTGATTCACGGACTCCTCAAGGTCCGCAGTGCCGTTCTAGGGGGTCCACGAAGGTCTCTCATCAGATGTTAAGATGCCCCTCTTTTACAGACACTCAAAGACTTCATGAAAAAATTCAAAGATGTGTCATCCTAAAAATTTTTTTTAACACGCTTTTATAAGTTTCACTTGCATGTAACGGAATCTTGGAACTCGATTTTTACCCACTTAAAAAGGTCAGATTAATTCGGAATTTTGCACACTTGTCAAGGCTCGATGACAATACAATAATTTCATAATTTTGTTCTATTGTCCTCATCAGGATCGTCAGGAATCATGATAATCAGATTTGGCGACAATTAAATATATCACTTCCAGATTTGGCAACTTATTGCACACACAATTTTCAGATTTGGCGACTAATTCCATATAACATTTTCAGATTCGGCGACTAATTCCATATAACATTTCCAGATTTGGCGACTAATTCCATATAACATTTTCAAATTCGGCGACTAATTCCATATACCATTTTCAGATTTGGCGACTAATTCCATATAACATTTCCAGATTTGGCGACTAATTCCAGATTTAGCGACTAAAAGAAAAAGGTGTAACCCTAAAGAGAGAGTTTTTAATTAGTAAACTTGTGGTTTATAAAAATAAAACAAACAAAAAAAGTGTTATGTATGTGAGAAAGTGGAGAGTGGGTGTGTGTTATCAATTTCTTACTATAATATAAACATTTTTCTGAAAATAAAATTAAAAAAATAGGCTCGTGATCTGGAAAAAAAATTATGTTCTAACTGCTAAATATTTTTATTTTTATTTTTATAAAGCAATACGTTTAGAAGTGATAATACGAAACATTATAGCAATACGTTTAAAAGGTGAGAATACGATTGGCACTTAATATTACCATGTTTTTATTAACTCGCTTTCTTGAATGTCTGTCCGGGTGGAATTTTGTAATTGATTAAGCTGTGCGACTTTCCGATGAGTTACACATTTGAAATTTGGACAATATCTCAGAAGTGGATGACAATGCATGAAAATGTGAAGAATGAAGGGGAAAAAAGCGAAAAGTAGGAATTTTATACTTTTTAGTCCGTTATAAAAACATGTGGTACATTAAATTTTTTTTTATTCCAACTTTTTTTCTTTTTACTACACATTTTATTTGTTTGACCTGTTCTTTTGAGACGGAATCTAATATAACGATACGGGACTCACCCGAGGCCCCGTAAACAGAGAGAATAAATACACTTCAGTCCCTTTAATTAAAATCCATTGAAGAGCAAAACTTATTCCAGCAGCCACGTAATTCTGGCTCCAAATATCAAACTCAAGGATAAATTCTACAATGAAAAAATGACAGTTTAAAAAGCTAAAAAACACGCTTTTATTGTAGATTGAACTAAAAAATTAAAAATAAATTATAATTTAAAAAAACTAAAGAACACGCTTTTATACTGAATCGAACTAAAAAGTAAAAAAATAATTCTTAATATAAGAATAAAATGATGAACAAGAAAATTAATTGCATTTGGGGTAAAAGCGTGGGGTGCAATTTCGGAATTGAAAGAAGTTAGAAACTATAACAATTGATATATTTATAGAACACCCCAATGACATTAATTTTCTCGTTCCTCATTTTATTCTTATATTAAGAATTATTTTCTTACTTTTTAGATCGATTCAGTATAAAAGAGCGTGTTGTTTAGTTTTTTAAAATTATAATTTATTATTATTTACAATGGGCTGCGGATTGGTGTTTTACCTTTGCAGACCTAGTACATTTCCCGGAAGCTGGTATCTTTTTAGTGCGGCACTATTTAGGCGGATACCAATCACCGCAGTTAATTTTGACGCCCAGTTTCCTCTTTAGAGGGAGGCACCTGAGCTCTGGCGATGCGAATTTGTACAAGGATTTAATTTTGCCAGGGCTCCCAAGCCAAACGGATACTCTAGGGATCTTTTAAATGCCGTATAATCATACAACATGACCACTCTCGATTTTCTACATCAAAAAATCCGCTGACTTTAGCCGGGATCGATCCCGCAACCTTGAGTGCAAAAGGCCAGCAACAAACCAACCACGACACCCAGACGTTAAAATTAGATCATCCTAAGCCAGATCACCTAATTATTTCCAATTAAAATATTTATTGGAACGTGTATTTCGATCAATAATATTGATTCAGTTTTTCTTTTATTGTTTGCAAATATATAGTCATTACTAAAAAGTAATATTTTTAAAAATCTATATAATAGAAACACAAGTGCAAAGATAAAGAACTAAACGCACATAGCGTGCCAATACAAAAACGTTTGCATCCATCTTGGTTTCCTAATCGAATTGCTTCTGTATTAATTATTTATTTGCGCCTATTTTTTTTTTAACTAGTATTTTCTAATATATTTATGTACATATGTAATTAGATGCTTACTGTTCTCTTAAAGGCAAAAAAAGTGTTAAAAAATTCTATAGAAGAGGCGGTCTTATGATTTTTAAGGGTCCTTTAAATCATTCAGTCGAATGTTGGGAGTCAGGGTAAGTTGTTTAAAATTTTGGGGGACCGCGATGTGAAGTTGATATATAAAGAAAAGGCACTGCGATCGAAAGTTTAAGAACCACTGGGTTACAGGAAGAAATACCCGTAGAAAAATCAAAAATTATAATAATACAACCGTAAGCATATGGAAATATTTTGATATTTTTGCATATGCCTTATATGAAATATTCCGAATGTTATCAAAATATTTTTGAATTGATTCGTTTTGTTGGCATACCGAGAAATCTATCTGATTTTATTTGACTTTGATTTACATCGCTGTTTGAAGCAACACGAAGGTCATTGGTGACGCACCTCGTAATTTTAAAATGCATTCAAGGGACAAGGACAACACCTGAGCAGGCACCCCACTCCCCAAACTTCGATATAAGACTTCGTGAGAATTTTGAGCTTCGAAATATTCAACTTGCATCCGCATCTCGATACGGCGCGTCTTCAGTGGCACTAGAACTCGAAACCTTGGACTCGACAACGCCGGCAATGAATTTGCCACCATGAAAAACTACTCAAAAAATAAATTCTGTAAGACTTAGAATATCAGATAGCGTTAGCTTTGTAAGATATTACAAATGAAGGAGACGCCCATTTAATATAGTCGAATTTCTCTATAATCAAACATTTACACAATAACTTCAATCAAATTTCTTCAGAACATACATCATGAACGTAAATAAGACCGAATTTAAATATCTGAATAAAAAAAGAAACACACACAGAGTTTATCGATTGTAAAAATCAGAACGTTTCCATTGACAGTTTTTTATCACAAAATATTAATTGATTCTCAAATATTTAGCAAATAACATTCATTGTTAATTTAAATTTAATACTTTTTTATTTATGTCCATTTTATTTTCAGATAGTGATGTAAGAATTTTATTTTTATATTACGAGTGAAAAGTATTTTTTACATTAAATGCAAGAAAATTATAAATACGAACATTAAAATAAATAAATAAAATAGCTTCTAAATTAGTATAAAATATTTCCCGCACTATTATATTTTTTTAAAGTTTAATTTTTTGCACCCAAAAACACCTGTTGTTGAATTTTTTTTTATAAATTGCCATATTAAGAAAAAATAAAATTAAAATTCGGTACAACTTAAATTCTTTTTATTGAGAACATTCAAGAATACCGTGCACCACGAAGTATCACACGGGGTCTTACAACACAAAGGGGAAAGATTACAACACAAACACCCATGCCTTCTCCGGGATTCTAGCCCAGGCCCTACGATACCGCAGTCAGCGTCACTAACCACTATACCGGATGGGCGGCAACTTAAAATTGAAAGCACATTTTAGTAACAAAAAGGGAAATTGTCATAATTATTCACAATTTTAATAAAATAAAGTAACCACAATTGAAGGGTTGAGGTTTGGTTGATTATTAGTTCAAATGAAAGAATAACTAGGTAAGATTTATATTCTACAAATTTCTTTCTATTAATTCGAATGTTAAATAAACTTTTAGCTTCATTCACGTTTCAATAACTTTGTGTGTCATCGAATATTCTTCGGAATTTAAAATACAGCCTAGTTTAGAATATGTTTTCCCCTGTTCTATCTTTTGCGCTCAACGATAAATACTTCCTTGATATTTATTATTTTTCATCAAAACAAAATGCATGCCATTCGTCCACCTATCGACTTATTTTATTGAAAAGACGGTAAAATATCAATATCGCGTATCTCGTTTCAAATTGGATATAAATAAAAATGGTGCATCACGCGATGACGTGAAAAAACAACTCGTAACCTTTCACATCCAAAAAACGAAAACATAATGATTATTTTGATGGTATTCTTTTTAACTTAAATTATTAATAAGCAAAATATCATTTTCATGATACGTCGTTAGTTATCTGCCTAAATAGAAGCCTTAAGTAATTTATTTTACTCTAAAACTACCTTAAAATATATTTATTATATGTTTCCTTGGGTGTATTTTTACAGTGGGGATTTTATATTATATTAATATAAATATTGATTTTATATTAATATATTGAATATTTTATTTTGACCTCACGATTCCGGCCATGTTTATAGATAAGGCATCGATACTTTTTAAATAACCGTGGAACTTTCTGCTATTTACGACAAATTTAATGTTTTATTAGATCTTGGGATATATTTTCCAATAAGAAATATTTATCAAATAAATTGTTAGTCATTTAGTGTTATATCTTTCTGAAAAGATTGCTTAAGTATGTTTGTGTTGCTTTTTAAATAAGAATAGAATTCTTGACAGGAGATGTATTAAAATACGCTTTGTTCCTTTTGCTAATATTATTTAGCGACTTTATGACAGACTATTTTCAAGCTTTTTTTTTTAATAGTTATGTTGTATTTTTGCTTTCTTTGAGAACGGGACATTATTTTGGTAGAGACAACGAGACAGATTCCTATTAAACCAGAACATATGGATGACACCCTGAAATTAATAAGACGAAAATAAGAAAAATTAAAGAATTTGAACAGCGGAATAATGGGGGGAAATGAGAATATCTCATCAACAAAACTGTAAGAACAAATAGAAATAATGGAGCGATGGAATATTAAAATATTAGTTAAAAATCTACCTATATACTTTTACAAATATGCGTGATCGGTTAAAAATATGCAACATATTCTTTAAAAATTATTGTTTAGTATTATTAACAGTTAAATATGATTAATATGAAACTCATATCTTGCTCTTATATCTATTCCAGTCACCAAGATGTAGTACACCAAACATGCTACAGCTTTGAGAAACGGAATTCTAATGGCTAATGAATTATTCATTTCATTTCCAGAATTATCTCTCTCTTTCTTCTCTGTATCTCTCTTTTTTCCCTGCTCTCTTTCTCTCTACACACACTCTCTGCTCTCTGTCTCTTCTCTCTGCTCTCTCTCTCTGCTCTTTCTCTCTCTGCTCTCTCTTCTCTCTCTCTCTTTTCTCTCTCTTCTCTCTGATCTCTCTATTTTCTCTTCTCTCTCTACTATCTTTCTACTCTCTCTATTCTCTTTCTCTACCAACTCTTTTTCTCTCTATTTTCTCTCTTCTCTTTTTTCCTTACTCTCCCTTGATACTTCTCTCTTTTCCTTACTCTCTCTCTTTCTCTTTACATTCTCTCTTTCTCTTTACATTCTCTCCTTCTCTTTGTATTCTCTCTCTGATCGCTATTTTCTCTCTCATCTCCCTCTTATCTCTATTTCATACATCTCTCTTCTACCTCTCACTGCAGTTGACGTTATGAATTTTGTAAAAGCATTGCAAGCTATTAATGCGCATGAAATAAATTTACATATAATACGATTACTAATCATACAATATTAAAAATTCATACTTGAATTAATTTTCTTAAAATTTCTCAATATCAATTTTTTTCAAAAAAATAAAAGTTAGCATAAAATAAAGTAGGAAATATAACATGTAGTCTTTCGGCACATATATTTTAGGTCTATTATTGCATGAAAGTATTTCCTATATCAAATAAGTATCAATAAGTGCTTGCATTATTTAAAAATATCACACCTACTTGCATGGAGATGAGCAGCTTTCTGCACACTGAGCTCTAAAATTCTTAGCAAAATTTGGAATGGCTGTGAAAAACAAAAATGCTGTTATACATAAGAAAAGATATTAGAAAGTTTCTAGATTAGGATTAAGCAAAAAAAAAAAAAACAATATCCATATTAAAACTGTACTTAAAAACTAAAATCTTAATATATTTACTTGAAGAAAATTTTTAAGCAAATGTCAAATGCATAAAAAATTTTCAAAGCATTATTTTTTATTTTAAACATATTTCTATTGATAAATAAACATAATTACAAAAGTTTAGATAACTTAATAAAACTACTAAAAAATTAAATTTAAGATAAATAAATATAAATTATCAAGAGTCTTCATGAGTAGTGAAAAGTACGATAAAAAGAATATTACAACTTGTGGAATAAAATCTTACGTTCTCTGCAGATGGTTTCATTGTGTGGATAATCTATTCGTCTTTCGGCACATCCATACAAACTTAAGGACTTTTCCAATTTGCACTTTTCCTTACACATCTAGGAAAAAAGATTGAAAATTTTCCAAATCTATAAAATATTTATATTAGTATATGTTTGTAGATGGGGTCGAGTGATGAAAAATTGTCATTTTTTTGTATTATTAATTAAATAAAAATGCAAAACTATAGAAATTCCAAAGAATCGGAGAGATTTTTACATTTATGATTTGAAATTGGCTTATAAAAATAGCTTTTCCCTGATTTTATTCTAAAAAGATAAGAAAAAGTAATTCATATTTCGATCTTCATGTCCGTTTTGACATGACAATTTTGTAAAAACGATTAGAGAAATTATTCTTAACAGCAATACTCAAAAAAAAAATCGTTGTGTGTGTGTTCATTAAGTGTCGAACATACTTGAAAAAAGTATTTTAAGAAATAGTTTAAGCTGAACAAATAAAATTTAATTCCAAAAAGTTTCAATTATAAAAAAATTCTGGCATGAAAAAAAAACTTTGAAAATTCATAGAATTCAATTTTTTGGGGCAATATTACGTATTTCACTACCATTAAAAAAATGCATGATGAATCCGACTTTTTTCCTGCATTTTGTTAAATAATAGTGAGGACCTATTTTAATAATAGCAATAATACTTTTTTTTATTTCAAAATCATTGGGGACAAAAAAAGGGGGGGGGAGGTTAACATCATACGAAGGACGTTCCGAAAGTAAATTTTTACACGCAAACTTTATTACCAAGACAATTACATCATAGCATCATGAAATATAAGACTTGCACTATTTTGTTACATAGTCTTCATCAAAATTGAGACATTTGTCGTAGCATGATCAGTTTGATGAAATCACCCTGGTAAAACTCGGTGCCTTCTCCACTTCAATATTGTATTGGAAGCTACGTCCTCGAGAATGACTTTCAAGAGAGAGAACATGTGCAAGTGCGTAGGGAAATGTGTTTTTCACTCGTGCATGTGGAGGGATATCCACTCTTCGACCTTCTTCTTTCACAGTCTACCTTCCTTCCGTGAACGTACAACCAACCATTTGGCGACGGTCTCTCTTCACCAAACACGATCTGTAAGCGATCATAGATGACGGACACACTACTCTCGCGTGTCCATTCATACTGCATAACAGCACGCACTTCCATTGGAAGTGTGGTGACTTGTACCACATTAATCTCTAAAGGGAAATTTTCATGAATCTTCCCTAACCAATGGGGAATTCTATGTCCATAAATAACTTTAGCTTCGAAATCGGTGGGTGTGCCTACCCACAAAATATGAATTTTTTAATCAATATTTAATTGCTCATGTGTTGTGTGGGTAACGTCTCGTGATAATAAATATTTAAAAACTGAAAAAAGGACTAATATTGGAAAAGTAAATACGCACCCAATACGCGACAGGTACCTCTGTTGTCAGTACATATCTACCTGCCATCGTGATTTGACCGCGGTAGCCTAGTGGCCAAGTTAACAGACTCGTGGCTGTCGTGTCATGAGTTCGAGCCTAGCACCACTGAAGACCCGCCTTGTAGATTCACGTTAAATCTGTCGAGAGCTCAAACGTCATCCTGTTGATGTGGTGCGGTAGTTAGGAGAGAGGGTGCCAGTACAGGTATCGTCCTCGTTACTTAAACATGGTTCAAAATGACGAGGGTTTTTGCCAAAAAACCCTCGTGTAGCTGAACAGTGTGACGTTAATATTCACTCACTCACGCCATCGTGATATGTGCTCAATTAACTTCGGGAACTCCAGTTCATTTCGGCTCTCTTTTCTTCGGTGAGCTGCGCATGCGTCATTCTTCCAACGCTGACGCTACTTCTGTTGTTTAATCAGCAAAGAATGTAGTTCTTTATGGTGATCGTTTCTTTCACCTCGTGTACTATCTTATCTTCCAAGAAAATGATAAAACCTACTTTTGAAACGTCATTCGGATGATTTTAAATTGTTACAATTGTTTTAAGCTGTTACTGCCAAACATTTTTTTAAAATTATTCTGAGAAGAACAGAAATTAATTAAAGAATGCTATTTTGCACCCTTTTTACGTCTCGCATTCTCCATTCTTGCCCTCTTTTTTCATTGAAATTCATCAGTTTGAGGCGGTCTCCTTCAAGGAACTAATTTCCTGTTAGTGTAAGGACGACTCAACGGTCACGTACAGTGACGAGTGAGAAAGTATCCAAAAACCGGACACTACGACGCTTATGTTCTAAAGCAAGTCAACCTTTGATCTCTCTTTATCCAGCCGACAGAGAGGTGACCGGTACAGTTCCCTCCCCAATCTCCAGTGTAATGTCCTAGCTTTTTCAAATGATGAAACTTCAATAATGTTCAATTGTTCATTTACACACAAAGAAATAGGACACTCACATACACCAAAAATTTACACTTTTTACACGTTTCAGATAAATACTGAATCTTCTGAGCTCGTTGAAAATTTTAGAGAAATAAGGCAAATTATTGGCCAGGTGTGGCATCCGGTAGATACAAAACTTTTACACAAAGCTCTATGGTAGAGCTCACAGAGACTTCGAGAGACAATCACTGAATTATCTCTTCATAAAGCTCACTGGTGGAACTTACCATATTCTCTCGTTGCGAGACAATCATAGACTCCAAATCTCCACACTAAGCTCACGAATGGAGCTAAAAATACGACTTCTTTCGTCGAGAGGTAAACACCAAACTCCCTGGCGTGGCACTCGCTCAGGCGTAGTACCTCGGATCAGCCCGCGTTGCCACCTAAAGTTTCAGAACGGGTCTAGAGTTCGTTACACCAGCTTCAAAGTCCACCACATGAGGGGTGACAAAGACCAATAAACGAATAATAATCTCGGCTACTTCCAAACAGAAGTGATTCTGTATTACGTGAAACTTGGAAGGGGGGTCGTATTCGGTATTTTTAGTCAAGAAAAGGGTAAACCAAGGAGTTTCACAGACGCTAGAGAGACACTTCTACTGGCTTAGATACTCTACGACGTTTCTACACGCTTCAACATTTTACGACCCCCCCCCCCAAACACTTCAATGGACTCTCTCTCCGATTGATCTCCAAATTAGCTTGGACTCTCTCACACTTACTGTGACCTATCAAGGTTCCTATCAAGGAGCATCCCAATGTCGTCCTAACACAGCCTTTCACATGAGTAATACAACCTTAACAGCGACCTCAAAAGCACTGCACCTAAGCAGTGCCATAGCAAGTTACTACTATAATGCAAGCGTTCCAAGATCAAATTGTACTTCACAAATACAACAAATGAGTACAGGTTAAAAAGCTATAAAATTACTTTCTCTGTGACTGGTCCTGTTCCTCCATTTTCTCTCCACTGTGCCAAGTAATCAAAGCAGCTACTTTTGTAAGGGGGTGGAAGAAGGTTCTTTTCTGCCTAACAAAGATAGAATACCTTATGAAAAATGTTTCAAATAATCAAAGCAGAAATGCTTTAATTTCTTGTGCTGCAAGAAATTTGAAAGACAAGCTCAGTTTAAGAAAAATAGGCTTCTTACCAATCTGACGTAGATTCTGTAGACAGTTCCCATGTTTAGGAAAAGACCTTCACTTACTGGAGAGGGCACATGGTAAGGAGAGTGGATACTCAGTTGAGCACCCCTTGACAAGTGGGAGGGATGATATTCGGACACTTCCAGGTTCAGCCTTAGGTGGATTTCTGCATCAGACAGAATACGGTCCTATATATTTCCATTATTCGAAGATTAATGTTCGATTGGAGTATTTCTAATATGATTTTATGCCATTTTTATGTAGTAAAGTAACATTTTCTTCTTGTATAGTTTAATACATTATTATTTTACACCTGAAAAATATTTTTCCAGTCTCTTAATGGCTTGTGTTTTCGTAATGCATAAACTCGGCAGTTGGTCCTTTTTCGGAATAAAATACTTGTTAAAATGTTCTTAGAAAATTAATTTTATATTTTATGAACCTTCTAGTAGCTGTATAATTACATAATTGTAATACACTGGCCTCCGAAAGTTAAGAAACAACATGTTTTTCGAAACTCACCTTAAAAACATGATAGTAACAATAAAATTTATAGTTTATATAAATGATAAAAACGAACTTTATACAAATTTATGCAAAAACAATAGCTACCACTTTTTTTAATAGGAAAGAACAGGTATATATTAATGAGAGAAAAATATGCATATATCAGGCTTTCGTAATTACGCGTGTTACTTTTGTTGATTTCCAACTTTTGTTAGCAGATTTGTTGACAATAGGCAGTGGGGTCTCGCAATGTCTGAGAGAAGACGTTTGTCCGATTTGTTAAGGTGGAGGGTGGTCGGATGGATGGAAATGGGGTTGTCACCGTCTGATGCTGCTAAGCGTCTCAATGTGTCTCGTAGTGTGGTCCCCCGTCTCTGGAATCAATATCAAACTGAAGCATCTGTGTCCAGAAGACATGTTCCAGGCCGACCACGAGCTGTAACACCTGCAGGAGATCGTTTTATTGCTGTTTCAGCCCGAAGGAGAAGAAGGATTTCTGTGCAGCAACTTGTTGCAGACCACTCTGTAGCATCAGAAAGAAGAATATCCGCTAGTACGGTGTGAAGGCATCTTCACAATTCAAGTATCTATGCAAGGCGACCAGTTGAGTGTGTACCCCTCAGCAGACGACAAAGAAGGGCCCGCTTATCTCGGGCAAGAGAACACGTTTCCTGGATCAGACAGCGATGGGCTTCTGTACTCTTTACAGACGAGTCCATATTCACACTGGAGAGCGATTCAGGACGTCTGCTCATCTGGAGGGAATGAAGCACCAGGTATCATCAATCCAACACTGTTGAAAGACATAGTTACCGAAGTGGTGAAATAATGGTTTGAGCAGGGATCTCACTCGGTGGTCACACTGACCTGCATGTGCTCTAGATAGGAACTCTGACTGGTGTGAGATATTGGTATGAGATCATTGATCCATATGTCCACCCGTATGCCTGTGAAATTGACAATGACTTCATTCTGATGGATGATAATGCACGACTTCACTGAGCTGTAATTGTTGAGGAATATCTTGAGGGTCTTGGTTTGGAGCGAATGGAATGGCCAGCTCACTCTCCAGACTGAAATCCGATAGAGCATTTTTGGGATTATCTTGGTATACAGTTTGCTGCTTTAAGTCTTCCTCCAAGATCTTTAGGAGAGCTGGAACAAAGCTTACTTACCCCGTGTCTGGTCTTCACTTCCCATTTCGGTAACCGACAACTTAATTGACAGCATGGAAATTCGATGCCGACAATGCATTCAAGTTAGGGAGGGGGGGGGGCATATCCCTTATTAAAACCCATTTTTGTTATGTTTCTATGACATTTTACCACATAAAACTGTGATTATTATTTTTTCCAAGAATGGACTTTTCTAGCAAGATTGTCTTTTTTTTGTTGTGAATCATTTTTGAATTTTTGTTATGTAAACTTCTATTTGCAGTCAATACATAACTGTTTTGTGCACATGTCATCTAAATTTAGTGTTTCTACATTCATTCATTTGCAAATAAGACGCAAAAAATACTTTTTTTCCTTAACTTTTGGAGGCTAGTGTAAATTCGTTTAAATAAATTTGTCTATTACTGTTTAACTAATGATAATTTTCTAATTCAAAAAATATAAGAACTGGAGAAAAAAATAATTCCACTGTTTGAATTTTGTCTTGGAGTTAGCTATGATTGACTGAAATCCATTCCATATTTGAAGTAGTGTTTTTATAATAAGGGATGCGGAGATAAAAACTAATGTGAGGAGTTTGTATTAATTTTTGAGGTTAACTGATTCAAAGATATAGTCAATATAAAATCTAATATACTAATGTCTTATTAGGCAGCTTATTGGGAGCAAAATAAGCAAAGAACTCTAACCATTAATCATAAATATTCATTTAAGTGACACTGGAATGAGTGGAATGAAAAGCCGATTCTCTACTCTAGCTGGCGTCAATGTTCCGTAAACATGTTTCTTTCAGTCTTAGGTCTTAGAAAAGGCTGTCATTCAAAATGCTTTGGTGGTCTACCAGGCTATCGCGATCGACTTAATGCCCATTCGTGCCCTAAGTCAATCCCTTTATATAGTTATAAACTTTTATTGGTCTATTACTATCTACCACTATTCCACGCTGATATTTTCTCTCCCCATTCCTCACTTCAGATCTATTTAAATAGTAATGCTTATTTTTTTTTTGCGTACATAGCAGTTTTTTAACATGGTGAGGTTCTCAAATCAAACAACATCAAAAAGTTAGTTTAAGAGAAAAATGCATGAAAACTCGCCTTACTATGAATGATGACCTATAATGCAACATACGATGCATGTAGAGAGTGTTTTATATATATATATATATAACTACTATATATATATACAATATAATATAAATATTTTCATACAATCAAAAAACTTCTAAATTTTCATTCAGAGGAGATTCACATGTTAAGGGATACAAAGTTTTTAAAGCAAAATTATACATAAAAACCAGCGATATTTTTAGAAAACTAATCGTCACTAGAATAAAATTTTCAGCA
This sequence comes from Trichonephila clavata, assembly GCA_019973975.1. Taxonomy (NCBI): domain Eukaryota; kingdom Metazoa; phylum Arthropoda; class Arachnida; order Araneae; family Nephilidae; genus Trichonephila; species Trichonephila clavata. The sequence continues at coordinate 43,903 of BMAO01038722.1, read as the reverse complement.
TAACGTGGTGGGGATTTATACATTTTTTGCAGTGGGTTCGAGCCATGGTTTCCCTGAAGGTAACTGTCATTGTAATATAAATTAAAAATATTTTATACCCGGTGAATTAAAATAGACTTAAACTTTTCAAGTAGCTTGGTATAAAAGTGAGCAGATGCGGAATAATTTATAACTCTAAATAATAAAATCAATCAAATATTTTTCATACAGGCCTAAAGCAACGTTTTTTAAAAGCAATCAATACCTGAGTTATATATTAAGAATGGTAAATTATATTACTTTATCACAAAAAATTAAACAAAAAAGGGAGAATTACAGCCACTTACGCGTCGATACGGGTACAACTTGAGGATCCTCGTAAGGCTTCTTGTACAAAGAATACAACATGTAACAGTTGAAAGGAATTTCGTAAGAAAAGCTCAATGCCTGAACCAATATTGGATCTGAACTAAAAAAAAAAATAGAACATTTAAATTGTTAAAATTCTTTTGAAAGGTTTCTATACGGATTGCATAGCATCATTTGGAATGAATTTATAAAAAAAAATACCTTAATATTAGTGAAATCAAAGCAATACCTAAAATTTTTATACGATCAACATTTAAAATGAATGTGTCATCTAAAACAAGCTCGAAATTACTAGGTTCATCGAAAATAGCATTAATATTGCTTCACAGTATGGCATCAATAAACAATCAATTAATCAATAAGTGACAATCCTATTACTAATGCTAATTTAGATGTGTCACTGTATGTCTAGAACAGGGGTTCTCAAACTTTTTTCTTGTCGGGCGGCATACATGTGTTAGCTATTTCACGCGGGTAGCATACATATGATGGCTATTTCACGTGGATCACAACGTGAAAATTACAGGGAGGGGGAGAAGTGCTTTAAGACCAAGATAACATCGAAAATTTAAAATGTGGAAATTGATCAAAATATTAAAATTCCTATTTTGCTTTTTTTAATTATTATTTTTGTTACTAAATTTTTCCAAATTGGAAACATTTAAGAATCACTCTTTCACAATTTCTGCGTCAGAAAACGGTTTCATATGATTACCAATAACATAAAAAATTTCATAGGGTGCTTTTGTTACCTCTGTGACATTACCACTGACAAAACACTTTTTTGCTATTGTAAAGATTATTCAAGAAAGCCTATTCATCACCTCTTGAAAGCGATCTTCGAGGACAAGTGTCATTGAATGATTCCTGTTTATTGGTATTTATAAATACAGCTCTTTCGTGACAAATCAAACAATTACTGAACCAGGCTTGTTTTTCACTACAAAATAGTCAACTCTTCCCAATCGTCTTGAAACAATCTCTTTTCTTCGAATATTTTTCGTTAGCAAGATATCAAAGGTAGTTAAAAAAATAGTTCCACTCATAAAATGGTCGCTACTCCACTGTTGTATGATATCACTAATCAGGAAAAAATATCAATTCGCACACATACGACGTCGACAGCAAAAAAGCAAAATTGATACATATTTGATTTTTAACAAAGAAAATTCCTCACCAAATTTTCACAAATAAATGTATTTCTCAGAGTAATGGACCATGGCTGAGCCACTTAAGAAGGCACGGTGGGCCACATGCGGCCCGCGGGCTGTAAGTTGAATGTTGCTGATCTAGAAGGTGATAATGATACGAAAACAAATCAGCCCTGCTCACTACAAAATTAATTTGAGAAGGCGACCAATTTTGCAGAAAATTAGAAAATCATGTTCTTGTTAATGACTATAATTCTAGACTACTGGTCATGGTGGCCGAGTTGTCAAGTTCACGAGCTCGTAGCCAAGATTGTCGAATTAAAGTTTCGAAACTTAGGGCCACTGAATGAGTGAGGGAGCAGTTTATTAGCGTCAGCTCAAGTACCGTCCTCGACACTTGACGATGGTTCAAAATTAAGAGGTCTTTCGTCAAAGACCCTCGTGTTACTTCAAAGTTCGATGTAAATTAAAATCAAATCCAATAATACAATCCAAGTCCCTGAACGACCGAAAACTGCAATTTCAGGGGCAGAGCTTATGTCAGTATATTATGCACTACATAAAAAATAATAGAATAATCGTCATGTCACGAAGTTTAATTACTGATATTACATTCTTAAAAAATGAAAGAACTATGCAAATCGATAATGAAATTTGCTAAAATCCATCATCTTTAACGGTAAAATCTATTGCTAAGACAGTCTTTCTGACAATGAAAGTAATTCTCTAAACCATTTTTCCCCCACAGTGCAGACCATTATCGATAGAGATAATAACTATAAAAGTTGAAAAATCTATTTAAATTATTTTTCACTGGAATAAAACAAATTCAGATTTGATTAAAAAAAATTTTTTTCATATATTAATCTCTTTCAGACTTTTTTTCGAAATAATTTATGAAACCACATATTTTTTATTATTTTTGCATATTTTAAGCAGTTTTAGATTAATTTTAATTTGGTTCGGTTTTATGAGACACAAGGAAATTATTCAGATTTTCAAAGCAAGTAAAATTTTGTCATACAATTTTTGGTACTTGCATATTAGCCTATCCACCATCTTCGCGAAATCAAAAATCGTAACCGAATGCCGAGGTATGCAGTCAATATTCGAAAAACGTTCCGATACAATCTAAATTCTAGTATTTCCGATAAAAAAAACTGAAATAGTTATAAAGCAAAAATATAGTTCCATAATTTATTTGGATTGTTTCCATTTCTGGGATGTTTTTCATCCAATAATTGAAAAAATGTTATCAAGTAAAAACAGAGGTAAAATTTTTATTTAAAAAAATATCTCGCATACATTACTAGAGAAAAATATTCGGCATAATAATTTCGTGTTCCTAATCAGTGAGACGTTAATTTTCCCTCACTCACTCACTCACTAGGCATAATAATTATTTATGAGAAAAGTGAAGATCATGAAATTATTTATGAGTAAATTAAGAAATGATATTAACTCAAATAATATGAAAATAATAATCCATTTATTTATTCTAAGTTAAGCTCATTTTTGAAGATATTTGTCGTATTACAACAATATGTATGTTCTTAATGAACATTTATATTCTTTGCAATTCCTCATTTGGATTAAAATAGTTATTATTTTGAAAATGATTGTTAAAATTTTACCCTAATTTTAAGCGATATTCTGAAGACTATTCCCGGAGGAAGTAACCTATTTTAGTCCAATAATGTTGCCATTCGCCAATATATAAATAATGGTGAATTCTGAGTTACATACAATACAATGAAAATCGCTTAACACACACGAAACTGAAGGCGCTGAAATATTTTTTCATGTTAAAAGAGTTTCGTGTTGCAGTATATAACAAAAAAACATATCAATCAAATTAAGTTTATTAGAGTTTTTATTTCATTTACATAGATATGTATATATGCATAGATTCAATTAAAATGAAGGGAACTAAAACATTCCCAAGAACTGAATGAAATTTAATACAAAGTGTTCAAATTTCTTGGAAAACAAAACATTTATTGAGTTTTTGGAAAGAAATGGGATATTTTTCTTTACGTTGTCTTTTTTCATCATCAAATTGTTCATCCGTTTTGTTATTGATTTCACCATTGGAGAGTGTGCGTCTAAATAACTGCGCGTATTTTCCTTGAAGATCCTTATTTCGGAAGATGTAGAAACAGGAGAAACATTATTCATTTCATTTTAATTATCGGAATCCGCATCAATGATATTTTTCGAGCTTTCGAACAAACTCTAAAATGCCTTCGTCTGTAACAGATCGAGATGTACACGCATCATCATCATTTACTGCAATAAATTCTTCCGGTAATACAGTAGAACAGTTTAAGTTGGATGGTGTTTACGATACTTTGTTCATTCCCCCCCCCCAAAAGTTTTAGTGTTAAGTGATTCTCGTTTCGTGTTAAGAGAAAAATTCATGAAAATCCATAGTAGTTTATAGGAATTGTATTATTTCGTGTTAACCAATATTTCGTCTTAAGTCTTTTCGCGTTAAACGTACTTTACCTTATATATTTAGATTATCTTATTTGATATAAAAAAACAGCTTACAATATAGTGCATGATCCAAATCATTATCTATTTATATAAATTATAAAATAAAAATCTTTTTGAAAAATTTTCAGATAGTAAATTTTTTAGTCTGATTTGGTGCATGAAAAATAAACTTACGTGCAATTAGTTTCTTCATCATCAGTTTCAATGGTGCATTTGGTGACGAAGTCTTCATACTGATGTCCCAGTATCTCTTGCTCATATCGGGAAAGATGTCTGTATTCAGAAATGTCGTAAAATTTATTCACCTCAAGGAAAAAAATGCATGTTTATGAATATTTGTTTTGGATCATACAATGTGTGTAAAGTAAAATAACATACAGGTAGCCCTTATGTAACTCAGAGATTATGTACTAGCAATACCACGCGTAACAAACATCGGATTTAATTTCTAAAATGGAACTTGTAATCTTAATTATTCCATGTATTGTATTTAAATTTAGGAACTTTTTTTTTTTAATTCCTTCAACATCAGGCGCAAAAAAATGCATCTATAAGGATAACAATTGAGAAAAAAAGGAGGAAATTATACCTTTTTGAAGAAAAATTATTTTTTTAAGTGTGCATAACACACTTATAATAAATGATACCTCAAAATTTCATAATTTTATAAGGTTTTTTTTTTTAATAAATACAAAGTGCTGTATAGAAATATAGCTATTCTTTCTTTTTTTATTAATTTTCTAGTGTTTTTACTTAACATAGATTTTTTTCCAGACTCCTTAATTCAGTTCTTATTTAATAAAACTATGTATAGTAATTAATCGATTATTAGCTATGAATTCTGAAGCAACACAAGGGCTATTGGTGAAAGATCTCGTAATTTTGAACCACCGATAAATGACGAGGACGATTCCTGAGCTGGCACCACGTTGTCCAAACTTCCACACAACTGTGAAAGTTTGGTTTTAATGAGAACTTTGAGGACACGCAGATTTAACGAGCATCATCGATTCTAAAAGGTGAGTGTTTAGAGGCACTGAGACTCAAACCCACGAGTGGACTGAGAAATAATACGGGTCACAAATAGTGGTTGTAAAACTTCATAATTCGACTAAAAAACAATAAATTAATCAATCACTTTCTTTTTATATATATATTTCTGTCTGTCTCTCTCTTTCTCGCTTTCTCTAACTCTGTCTTTTTGTGTATCTCCTCTATTTCCATCTCTCTGTCTCTCGATCTCTATATCTCTATCTATCTCCCTCTCTTTCTCTCTCTATATATCTCTATTTCTCTCTATATATATCTTCCTTTATTTCTCTACCATTCACTCTCTCTCTATCTCTCTCTCTCTATCCGTCTACCTTCCTCTATTTCTCTATCTATCTATCTATCTTCCTCTACATCTATATCTTCCTCTCTATTTTTATCTCTCTGTCTACCTTCCTCTATTTCTCTCTCTCTTTCTCTCTCTTTCTATATATATATATATATATTCCTATCTCAGTTTCTATCTATATATCTATATCTATGTATCACTTATCTCTTTCATACTCAAGCTCTCACATACATACATTTTTTTTTCTTTATTTTAGGTTTCCGAAAACTAAAAGTAATGGTCATTGAGTTTAATCAATCATTTTATTCATAATATTCGGAGAAATTTTTCTACGGCATCTCATAAATAAACTTCGATTTTAACAGTTCATTTATTTTCATTTACTTTCACTTTTGAGTGAATGCTAATATTTAGTTTAATATAAACTTCGTTGGGGTGTTCCTATTTAAAAGTAAAAATGATTTGTGAAATTTGTTAAAACGTTCTGTTCTTAAACAAGGTCACTAATATTTTTTGTATTGAAATTAGACATTATATATAATGTCTAATATATAACATAATATATAAGATATTATATAATATATAATCTAATATATAATATCTAATATATAACATATAATATAATATATAATATATAGTGTATCTGATCTATTTTATCAAATATATAATGTACTATTGCTCTCTCTCTCTATATATAGCAGGATTTCCTTCACAATATATTTAGTGAAGAAAGTTTTCGTCTCTATATTCAATTCTTACTATAGCTCACTCTCTTTCTATATATATATAGTTATATATCTTGTTAAAACTTTAAATCGTTAATAAAATACTTTCTATTCATCCAAACAAGTTAAAATAAATTTTTTAAGCTTATAGTGGATGACGCTTGGTGTTAATACAGTTTTATCAAATATTAATTCATATTTACCGGTTTTCGATGCCAACTTAGATTCGTGTCCATTGTTGTAACAATGTAACTGCTAAAACAGTAACAAAAGTTGGTGCCGAAAACTGGTTTTTCAGCCAAACCGGGTCTGCATTGTTGTAACAATGCAGACCCGGTTTGACAAGGCATGTTTTTTTTTCAATTCCTACTATTAGTTCACTCTATTTCCATATATATTTATTTATTTATATATCCTGTTAAAATTTTCAATCGTTAATAAAATACTTTTTACTCGTCCATTCAAAGTAGAAATTGGCTTAAAAAAAATTTTTATATTACTTGTTAGTATATTTCAGTGTTTTATTTATTAACCAATTGCTATTATTTTAACTACTCGCAAATTATACTTGGGTGTTTTTCAAATGCCTGCTTTCACCAATAATGAGCTTAATTTTCAATATTGTATCATAAAAGTAATAAATTTATTATAATTCACATTAGATTAAATAAAAAATCAACATTATTTAATCAATTTATTGAACAATAAAACAATGTATACATAATTAGAAATTCAAGAAAGAATGGAATTCGAATCAAATTATTAAAAATTTTACAACAGTTGTGAGACTGCCATGTTTATCGCGAGAACTGTTCCTTTGTAATTTGGTTTTCTTCGTGACATATTTTTAAACCAAATGGTATTTCCATTTAAAATGTTTGAATACAATAGTGAACTTGTTGAAAACTAATTGGTGAGATTGCCACTATAGTAACCTTACAATGGAAATGTAATTATATTGAGTTACTAAATGTAGGCATAGCAAGAAAAATAAATTTGATCTCTTGAAATTTTACGGTTTTTTTTAACAACAATTTACATTTTAAAATTCTATCGTAAAATTATAATACAAATTTTGCATGTAACTTTTTTGTAAAATATTACATTTTTATATTAAATGTAAAATTATTTACAAGAAGACTCTTTTAAATTATACAAAAATATAAATCAATAAATGTTGTTACCTGTTTTGTATTATTCACTAGATGACAATACTCTGCAAAATGCAGACAAAATTCTGCATCTGTGTCTGGGTTTCCACAATTTTTGGGATATAATTTACAATAGGGAGTTGATCGGATTCTGTAAAGAAAATAAAAGTAATGTATTCTACTCATTAACATTCAAACACTATGTGTATTGTTAAAAAAGCACATATTCATATTATTTATATTATATAAGAAATTTCGGTTATTGTTGTTGTTAATCCACATAAATCTGTCACTGAAGTATTTATAATCCTTAATAATAATTTTTTGTTTCTTTTTATACATGATTCGAAAACAATAAATAGAAATTAGTACAACGAACTTAAAAACTCTTTGGAGGGGGGGGGGAATGTTCTCCTATATATTATTCTTGAACAGTTATTTTCATTTACTTGGATTCATTAAGTATGAGTTAGCAAAGCCTTAATAGGAAGCATGATGCGTCATAACAAAAACTCAAAATCGGGAAGAATTATTATAATAAACGATATTTACGTCCAACAGTGTTCTTTTTTACTTTCAATTAACTGTTAATTAAAATTTTCTACCGTAATATGAAACCCAATCCATATCTGGGAATATAAAAGGGGTCCCTTTTACTTAAGCAATATTCGTGATCTCTATTTTTACACTGTACTCGAAGAGCAATGACCCCTGTAAATGGAGCAACTCCTGCATTTTTATATATCTTTGTTTACTTACCGTAAAATCTGGTATATAACGTGCACCCGTAAATTCTATCTTATTTTTTGTGTCAAAAGCGCGCACTTTTAACACAAAAAATAAAATAGAAATTTACGGGTACGCGTTATACGCCGGGTATAAAAAGGATATTTTAAAAATAATAAAAGTGATACTTCTACATATATCAAGTAAAGTAAGGCTTTAAAAGTAAAGGCATATCTAATGAACTTAAAGGGTTGTAGTTCTAGAAGTATACTATTTAGCGCGTTTTTCACGTAGTGGAACAAAAGCGCTATTAGGACGCAAATTTCGTCTTTGTTCTATATTTTGTCGTACCTTTTTCTCAGCCAATAAGCAACCCATTGACCTCGGGTTTTTCGGCATTGGGTAGCATTTGTGCCCTAGATGAGCCGAATTATATTTAAATTTTCCCATAGTTTTCCCGAATTTTCCTACAAATTTTCCTGAATTTCTCTAGTTTATTACAAATTTTTCTCAAATTTTACCTAGTAAATTTATTGTTTGCAAAAAGCTTTTTTTTTAAAAAATCTACCTGCATTTTGGAGGAAATCTTCACAAAAAAAGTTCAGAAAACAAGTATAAAAGGCTCTGATTTTACTTTTTTAATTTAATTCTTTTTTTTAAACAGTAAAGTGATAAGATATGTAGTGTAAAGCGAAAATAGATTTTATGAAAACTAAAAATGATAAGATATATAGTGTAAAGTGAAAATAGTTTTAAGAAGCGAGTTTTATGCCGAGACAAGGAGTTAAGTCACCTTGTCCAAGCTTTTGAAACTTCTGTAAAAAAATAAAAAATAAAAATTTCTTTTTTTTTTGCCTTTTTTATAGTGCTGATACAGATTTGTGTCATTATTTCTTTTCAGCTCAATAGTAGTACATTTAGAGGAGTGATACAGTACACACTACTTTCTGTTAGTAAAAAGTTCATTAGTTGCATTATTGTAAAATACAACATGTGAAAAACGCGCTAAAATTACTTGGCCATGCCAATGATTGATATCTTGTTTTTTTTCTAAAGCTCGGAATGTAATACCTATAATAAATTATTCAAAATATAGGAGCATTGCGCATGTACATTTCAGGTACCTTCATAAAAGGGGGTGAGCGTTATACGACGAATATACTCAAAAATTAAAAATTGCTGCTTGAAAGTATAGATGCGCGTTATACGCCGGATTTTACAGTACCTCCTGTTAATTCATTATCAGCAAATTGAGATTCGATTTCAATGGAGAAAAACTTTTACTAATAAACTGTAATTAAATAACATATTTTTAATTGCTTGCAGTCATATATGAATCAATAAAAAGCAGATAAAAGAAAAAGTTTAGTACGAATTTATGGACATCATATTATAAAATATAAGAAGAAAAATGATTTGTATATTTATGGATCATTTATATGAATATCTGCATTCCTCTAAAAATAAACATTTAATGCATATAATTTGGAAAGAAATACAAGTACCGTAGTTTATTGTATGTATTTTTCATGAGGCTCATTATTGAAAAAAGGTATTCACAGGTATTAATAATTTAAATCAAAATAGTTGAAGCTATAATAAAAAATAAATTTTCTGCTTATATAAAAAGTATAAGATTCTGAATATCTGAAATCCAAAAGAGATATTTTTCTACAGCTTTTAAACTGAGATCAGGGTCGAATCATTTTTGACTTAAATTAGTATCCCCTCAGAATTTCATAATTAAAGTTCAGAAAAAAAAATTTAGCCAAATAAAATAATAAATGCCTTAGTTTTAGACTAGAAAAGGCTTCACTAAAGGGAGCTATCGTCCTTTCTGAGGTTATTAAGCGATTCACTTAAAAATAGCATAGTAGCTATTTAAATTTGCTAAGAATAGTGTAAAAGATTTACGTCTACAGCCTTTTTATAACATTACTAATATGAGAGAAGCAAATCAGAGATTAGCTTCTCCCTTATATAATGCCAATTAACTTTTTATAAAACTCTCACAGTATTTCTGATGTTTCCATTTCATTTAAAATGACGATAAGAGGAGAAATTTAAAGCAACTATTTCCTCATGTTGGATGGAAAAACTAATGTTTAGCACCATGATTTAAAAGAAAGTCTTAATTTTTTTATATTTAGGGTCACCTGAATCAGAATATACATTATTAATTGTTTTAAAAATATTACTACAATAAATTTCTTTTTAAATGCAATTTTCTGTCAAAAAATGAACCATAATTAATATATTTTCAAATTCTTCGATAATACTAATAATAATTCGCCTATCAACAGTCAAGACTTCCCTACCGAGCCAGAACTAGGATTTTTGAAGAATTTAATTTCAGAATTACAATCAATTGAAATATTAACTGAGATTTTCTATTAAAATTTCTTTCCACTCTGATATATTAAAATGCAAAAAAATCCACTTCTAATTTATATATTTTAAAACCATAATTTAAGCTTTCCTGAACAGTATGAAAAAGCTTTCTACCAAATTTTAGATAAATATACGAAAAATCTTTTGATTTATAGCATTTTAAAAATTGTAATTTTTCTGAAAAAACGGTTTGTTAGAAAATGGAAGAAAAGATAAAAATTTCATCGGAAAAAAATTAGCATAACAAATGAACCAGGTCAGAAAGCATTTTAATATTTTTTTTAAATATAGACAGTAAATATTTTTAAGAATAGTAGAAGAAAAGGAATTTTTACGAAAGTATTACAATTTATGTTATTGTTTTTTAAATTGCCTTTTATTTACATACTTATTACTCCATTTCAGCAATTTAGACATTTTTAAAATGCTAAGATTTCAAATATTTTATTGGATAATTTTTTTTAAAAAATCCATACTTTCAATACTTATATTAAAAACATTTATTACTCCATTTTTAAGTGTTAGACAATTTTAGAAAGCTAAGATTTCAAATATTTTATAAGAAAAAAATTTTTATAAATAAATATTTTCTCTAAAATACAAATTTTTATCGTAGTTGGATACCTTAAGGAAATGAAGCAATTTTCATGTAAGCACTTTAAAAAATAGGACGAAATTTAAATAGTTGCTAAAAACTATTCTTGAATAGATAGTAACTACATGTGTTTCAAGCCATAATTCGCTTCAATAGGCGGTCAAATTTTCATTAATTTCGTTACATTATTCCTCTTTAGCTCTATCGTAAGTAACACAAACAACCCTGAGCACTTCATCATGAGCAATTACAATCATCTTTACTCACTCATTGACATTGCATATTGTAAAAGCGGGAAGATCCATTTCGGACGGTTGCACAACTTCAAGTTCTACTGCAGACGGGTACTGCATGTACATCTCCACAAATTTCCAGCTCTGCACCATAAATCCAATGGCCAGAAGAATCCGAAACAGGAACCGAGCCTTCGTTCTCCAGAAGCTGATGTTTTTGAACTTGATTTCCATGAATATCGAATCACTTTGTGAGCTGCGGTTGGAACAGCGAGTCACTGGACTGGTTGAAACTGTACATTCTTCCTGAATCTTCAGAATTGGTGATTCCAGCTGCATTGTGATAGAGAAAATGAGAACTAAGTTTCTACTCAAATTTCTAAAAGAACAAAATGTTCTGTTTATTTTCGAAAAACTCAAAAGATTTTTGTTTTATATACTTCTTTTCATGTGGAAATTGAAAAATAAAGTTTCTATATTTGAAAATTATTTACTCTCATCTCTTCTTAAATTAAATCTTAACTGAAATATATTAGGATATCTCCTATATTTCCACTTCCAAGCGGCCATCTATAGTGTTCTTTTTTCCAGCTTATGTTTAAACTTTTTTTTAAAAAAATTGTTTACTTTTCGTATGAATTATAGAAGTTATAAATATAATTCAACTCAGATTCTTCCTACTTAGTAATAATTTACAAAATACACCTTGACCTATAAACTTGCAAAGTTTTCTTTCTATTGTTTTCATATAATCTTCTATTTTCTACTTAAAATAAGAAATTTACATTCAATAAAGGTTAAAATATGTAAAGGACAATAAAAAAAATAATAAACTATTAATAATAGCTTAAATATTCCACTAAATTACCTGTAAACGACAGGAAAAAAAATAAAATAAATTTAAAAATGTTCTAGAACATTAAAAACTCATCAAGTGAAGTACCACATTCAAAACCAGCAAATTATTCTATATGTTACATTCGACTATGACAAATTCTGTTGTTTTTGTGAATCTTAATTGACTCAAAGCCCCCCCCTTCACCAAAAGCCAAACCTCCACAAAGAAGACTTTTCATTGGCTTTCGAGAAATTACGCCTTAATTTGAAATCGATTAACAAAAACATACATATGTCACGTTTTTGAGATCTGAGGGGGGGGGGAGAAAAAGTGAACAAGTAAATAATATCAATGATGAGTTTCTTTGTTTTTTCATGTCTAGCAATTATCACGCACGTGTGCATATCTGCAAACAAAATAAAAATTTCGATGAAAACCACCTGCTGAACTGTATCGGGTGATACGAATCGTACGATGCATATCGATTTTTTTGTTCATCGATACAGAAGTTTAGTGCGTGAAGGGTTTCAGAAACTTATTATTTACAAACAAACTTTAATAATATCTTAAAGATAATGTGCGGTTAGAAAATATTTTTCGTGATGGACTTACTGTTTTTGGAATCGAATGAAGTGATTAATTTACATATAATCATCATAAATATTCCCTTTGTATATTCCTATCGAATTACGATAGAAATCTTGTATTTTAGAACAATTAGAAGATTTCAATAAAAGATAAATAATACTCACGCATTTGCAATATTAGTAAAGGGAAACGTAAAATAATTACTCCACGCATGAATTTTTTTTTTTTGAATAAATTGCTACTTTACTATTTCGATTTTACTACGTTATGATTTTGCTACATTACTGTTTCTCTCAGAATATGTAAAAAAAAGTTTTTCGAAATTAATGCTATAATAAATTAATTACGAAAAATCGCAACAATGCCAACGTTCAAGAAAACTCGAGACCGTCGACAAAAGCCCTCGTGTTGCTAATCAGTGCGACGTTAATATTCTCTCACTCACTCAAGAAAACTCGCCCATTTGGCGCCCCCGCATTTGCATGTTTCGTTCACGTTGAATTGGCAACCATGTACTTCGTCCAATAAGGTTGCGATAGTACATTATTGCCATCTCTCGTAGAAAAATATCGCAACGATTGCCTGGACAGGAATCTTTGCGGTAGAAGAAAGGCGTTGTCTCATACAAAGACTATTTAACAATCATTATTAAGACATTATTAACAATCAACAGAACTAAATATTTATCTTTCCAGGAAGTTGCAAGTTTATAAAAACCTGAGGACTTTATCAATGATATGTTGGACAATGCAGCTTCAGTGATGAATTTAACTAAAAAGGAGTTCCAAGAACGAATCTTTCGAAAAAAAAGAACAAATAAATAGAACTACATAATACACACATGTAAATCATAGTTTTAGAATTTGAGCAATGATTTTGAACAATTGTAGAATTTATATAATGGTGGGTGGTCCGCTGTTAAGCTGACAGGGGATTTATTATTATAGATTATTATTTATAGAGGATTATTTATACATTATACATTATTATTATAAAAGATTATCCATATATTATAGATTATTATTATTATTATAGAGGATTATCTATAGATTATAGGTTATTGTTATAAAAGAGATTATAGATTATTATTATTATTATTATAGATGACTATTTATACATTAATATTATAAAAGATTACCATTAGATTATAGATTATTATTATTATTATAGAGGATTATCTATTGATTATAGGTTATTGTTATAAAAGAGATTATAGATTATTATTATTATTATAGATGACTATTTATACATTAATATTATAAAAGATTACCATTAGATTATAGATTATTATTATTATTATAGAGGATTATCTATAGATTATAGGTTATTGTTATAAAAGAGATTATAGATTATTATTATTATTATAGAGGACTATTTATACATTAATATTATAAAAGATTACCATTAGATTATAGATTATTATTATTATAGAGGATTATTTATAAATTATTGATCATTATTATTATAGAGGATTATTTATAGATTATAGATTATTGTTATAAAAGATTATTTATAGATTATAGATTATTATTATTATAGAGGATTATTCATCTTCATAGATTATATGCAAATATAGAATATATTTTACATATAATTTCCATCAAAAATATGAATATGAGTGTCAAATACTTACCAGAATATGTAATATGAAATAAAAAAGCAAACAAACTCATCAAGAAAATAAAACTAGTCTAATATGATTTCAGGTTTTATAAAAATATTTGATTTTCTCCCTTTTTCTTACCCCTCGATCAAATGGTTAAGGACTATACCACTAAAAACCTTTAATTTGAATCTTGGCTAGGCGTAGCATACGAGAGAGAGAGTTACATTAATTTCGCCCTATAAGGCAATACGATTATTATTGTTGACGAACCTCCTAATTTTAAGCCTTGATCAAGTGACGAATGCAACACCATAGCTGGCACCCCCTATCATACCACGCCAACAGAATACTTAGAGCTCGACAGATTTAACGCGCATCAGCCACCTCTACAAGATCCTCTATCCCGGCCATGTATTCGTAACCATACCCACTAGGCTAACGCGACCACAATAAGCTCATGTAAACATGTAAGGTCTTAAAATAGTGAAATTATATCAGGATAAAATTCTCTTAAATTCTATTCGAGCGAATGATTCAGTGAGCGAACCTTTATAACAGGAATCATAGCAACCGTAAAAAACAAATACAGTGATAGTGCCTTCTAATGCATACATGTGTTTACTTAAGGAATTATTTTTTAAAATGGAAAGTAGCAAAACATTTTAATATACGAATGATATTATTGCCCTTCAAAGATAAAGTTTACTACCCCCCTCCGCTTAATTCCCTTTAAAAAAATTTTAAAAAAAGAATTTTAAAATGTAAAAAACTAGTCTTTTTCTCTTTTTAAATTGGAATAATTATTTTTAAAATTATATAGCACTCTCAAAGATATAATAGATTTCGCTTAATTTATAAGCTCATCCCCCCCTCCTGTAATTTCTAGCTAAAAAGTTTAACTTAATGAAATAATAAATATTTGCTGAAACAATGAACGTGAACTGTTTTTACCGTTTATTCCCAGTTCAAAGACCCTTCAAACGGCCATTACTTTCCATTCAACATCTGCTCTCTTTTTTTCTTTTCTTTTCTGTATTTGTTTTAGAACCTCTTGTGAAGTATTTTGTTTTTTATTTCCTTTAAAATATAGAAGAAAAAGAATTATTTTCACTTTTCTATTCGTTTTGGCTAGCTAATTATAATGCTTGTTATTGTTGCACATTTTATTCTTTCAAGAATTCCTGCAAACGAATTTTAAAAAATGAACAATGAATATTTGTGGCATCCTTTGCTTCGAATGTTAAAGCTTTTTAATTAGGAAACAGAAATGTCGTTGTTATTCTAAAATAAAATAAGAGATTTTAGGAATGTTTTCTTGTTTTATTTGTTTTTACAAGAAACTACATCTTTGATCTAAAATGCAATTTAATTTTGAAAATCTAAATATTTTAATACATTAATGAACTTGTTGGAACAGTAATTGTTCACTTCACGAACCAAGTCAAATTCAAGAAAATCTGTTTAATAAATAAGCAGAAACACAAAAAAATGAAATTGTAAAAGTATAGAACCTATTATATATTGAAAAACAATTATTATTATTTATAATAAATCACACAATCTTATATTTAGGCATTTGTAATTTATTATTTTGTATTTTATGTTAACTGTATTTTTTAAATATTTTAATAGCTATAAATATTATTTTATTGTTTACTTTTAAAATAATAATTGCTAATATTTAAAAAATAGCATTTGTGTGTAAATCTGGAAACAATTTCTTTGTAACTCTTTTGCTTCGCCAGATTAGCAACAATCCGAATACTGACATCAACTTACTTGCAACATATTTTTAATTTAGCAGCTGTTAGCTTAAAGAATAAAAAGTGTTCAATTAATTTTTATGCAATTTTACTATTTTTAAACGATTAAGAACCAAGATTATTTTAACGAATTTAAATGTTTGCTATCCCTTATAGATAAAAAAAATGAATGGCATTGAAATGATTATAATTCAAATTATTATTTCATCTAATTTAATCTATATGCTCTGTTCTAGAAGTGAGGAATATGCGATATTCACAATTAAATTTAAATTCTCTAAAAAAGAAATTCTTTCAACTTGATTTATGCAACTTTTCTACTATTTAGTGTCAATAAAATAAAATTAATTATTTTTCTCTTACACGGAAGATTTAAACAAACAATTCTTATTTGCATTGTCATTTACTTTTAAGATTTCAATAAGTGATAAATATCCACACGTTTGTAAGCTACAGGAAGCTCCAAGAAGATAAAGTAAGATAATCACAGTTATTACTTTTCAACTGTCAAAGGTATTTATTGAATTATAAAAATGCCATTTTATAACAGCTATAAAATAGAACAACGGTCGCCAACCTTTAGAATTTCATATACCACTAAATGTTTAATTTTATATTTGGCGAACTACTAATATGAATTTAGAAAACTAGTTAACTTATTTTATATAATAATAATTAGAAAACTTTTATTTTATTAATGTGAAATGTGCCTATCAAATGTAACAAAGTTATAAAGTAGTAGTAGTATTTTTAAAAAATAAAATAAAAATATTTAATTATTATACACATAGATTTTTTGTGTAATTTTTCCCCCGTTTGTTTGAAATCAGTCTTGGATTTTTAGTTCCAATATTTCAATTAGAGAATATTGCCACTTATATTTACATCTCTATCTACATTTCCATATCACTGAAAAGGAACTTCACAAAAAGCAAGAAAAACCGACAATACAGATTAATATCAACAAGCTGAAGCGTTATGTTACCAATTTACCATGATTACCAACTTTCACTTTCAAATGTTGCTAGATACACCTGCAAAAGTAGCAAAAAAGTCTGTAAACTCAGAAGGAATTTCTCTAAGAGTAGCAGATACAGTTGTGACGGTTCTATCTGAACTTCTTCTACTAATAGTCCTTTCGGGAAATTTCTGGTCTTTAAAAATTATTTTATTATAAAACTCCTCTTCGCGTAGAAGAAAACGTAATTATATGTTATTAAGACTACTATATATAGTCTAGATTTTCAGGTTAGAGGGAGAGAGCATAGATTAATCAAATTGAATGTGAAAACACGATATTTAATGTTTGATAGTTGAATCACTTAAGGTGACGAATTTTCACTGAGATTAAGTCTAGATTAAATCGCTAAGAAGTCAAAGTTAACGCCATGAGTAAGTGTGGTTAGTATTATAGTTTTCTCGTTTATCTCGCTTACCTCGTTTATTGTCTGCATAGTTATTAATTGGGAGCATCTCTTAGACTGGATCGATTGAATTTGTGTGGTGATTAATGTTGTGAATAAATTAATTATATTATTAGTTAAATTAAATAATCTTATTATTAAATTATATTATTTCGTTGAACTATGGCTAGTGTTCCTTCCAATCCTCCTACATCTTTAGGAGCGCAGGCGAGACCATTGCAAAGGAACTAAAAGACAGAACTACATATTTTCAATACATCCTTTCATGAAAAATACTTCTATGATAATATTTTGCCTTCTGTACAGAGCCTGAACTGGGATTTTTGAAAAACTCACATTTTCAGAATTATTATCAATCGAAATATTAATCGGTGTTATTTTGGTAAAATCTTAATACTCTGATGTACTAAAATATGAATAAATCTACTTCTTAAGTATATAATTCAAAAATCGTAGTTCAGGTTCTGTAAGAAAAGTCTGAGCTACGTATAGAAAAAGCATTATTATTATAGAAGTATTTTTCATTAAAGGATGTCTTGAAAGTCTGTAATTCTATCTTCATTTTCTGTCAAAAAAATTACATTTGAATAATTTTTATGGCAATACTATCCTTAAAATAGTTTTATGTACATATATTCTAATTCAGGCGACAGTAAATACCCCCAAAAATTATTCATTTACACGCTTTTTCAAAATCATGGATCTGAACCTAATCGGATATTTTTAAGAGTAAGAGAGTTATTAGAAAGTTCTAAAAAGATATTACACAGCAAAAAAGATTCCATAAAAATAATTGCTTTCCCTTCATAACTGTTACAACAAATATTAGAATGAAAAAGAACAAATACTATAAAAAAAATTAAGTCAACCCCTACTTTGAATGGATGAATAGAAAGTATTTTATTAACGATTGAAAATTTGAACAAGATATATATATATAGAAGTGAACTAATAGTAGGAATTAAAAAAAGAGCATGATTTGTCTGCATTGTTGTAACAATGCACAACCGGTTTGGCTGAAAAACCGGTTTTTGACGCCAAATTTTGTCATGGTTTTAACAGTTACATTGTTACAACAATGGTGACAAATCTGGCGTCAAAAATCGGTAATTAATTTGATTTAATTAATTAACCGGCAATTAACGAACTAATATTTGAAAAAAACTGTATTAACATCAAGTGTCATCCACTACAAGTTTAAAAAAAGTTATTTGAACCTGATTGAAGAAAGTATTTTATTAACGATTGAAGATTTGAACAAAATTTATAAGAGAGAGTGAGCTAATAGTAGGAATTGAAAAATAAATGCCAATTTTGAAATTTACACCTTTCATCTAAATTAAATAGTTTTTCATGTGTATTTCAGATAGAAATTTAAACTTTGTAAAGCAGTGTAATCTAATAATATTTTTTACTTAAGAATCCTCTGTCTTCTATTCGGTACGTTACGTATTAATGTTATTGAGTCCGTCGACCCTAACTACCTTTTAACTCGTCACTTCAAAACTTTTGTTTTGCTTGTTGCGAGTTAAGTTTGGAATAAAGGAGCGATTGTTAGACAAAAGCGGAAGCATCACACGTGGCCCTTTATCGTTCCAGTCTGTCAAAGCAAATGTTTATATTGCCACCGACGCACATTTAAAACATCTCCAGACTAAGCATCAACTCGCCTTAGACAAAATAAAATTTCTTCGTAAAGAGCGTCCTAAAAATAGTTCTTTTTTTTTATCTCCATTCTGTTTACTGTCTGGCACTTTCACGCACCTTTCAAGTGGCGAAAAGAATGGAAGAGGTGTTTGAACGAATTTCTCGAAAAATGTGGCGTCGGAGCCATTTCTAGTGAAGTGTTGATTGAAAGTATATTTGGGAGAGAGCAGAAATGTATACAAAAAGAGGAAAGAAAACTAGCCATTGCACTTAGCTTATTTCGTTTCATTTGGGATAAAAAAATCATTGAAATTTTTAGTTGACGAAATTAGTATAATGAAAAAAAAAGTTTTTGAATACTTTTTTACGATTATTATACTATACCTATTTAAATCCATGTGATAACCAGAAATTGCCTTCAAATAAGAAATCTACTTAGCTATTTAGTTTCCTATTAAATGGTACACTCTTTAGCCAAATTTTATCTCTGTACTGAAGTATAAATAAAAGATAACACATATTGTAAAATTTTATATAAATCAAATGATTTTCACGTAAACCCTGTCAAAAAGACACTAGCAAGAAAAAGTTCAACCTGCTATTTGTCGATCAACAAAAAGGTCAATAAAACTACAATAACTTGAACAACATATAACAGTTTTGCCTGCAAATAACATTCCAATAATTTTAGTGAAAAGTGTCTATGTGATTTGTATGTCCTTTATCAAAGTCACGCACATTTGAAACTTCTTGGTTCAATTTGATTCATATTTTCCTCAAATTATCAAAGAAAAATTGAAAAAAGTCCTTAAAATAAGGTAAGTATAATTCTTCCTAGTTAAATTATTCACTGGGATTGTAATTTTTATCGCGTGTACTATAAAAATAATTATATAAAAAAAAAGGATTGGCATGATTCAGTCACCCCGCATGACTATTAATGTTAATACCGAGTGTGATCGCCTTCCCGGGTAAAAAATATAACAAATGTATGAGAGTAATGAAATACTACACATTAAAAATGTAATAAGCATATCGAATTCTGAAGGTAGTAGTACTGAGTATATATCCTAAAATAACTTCAAATGTAAAATAATATGGTAGTGGGAACCTGTTTCGAAAATAATAGGGTATATTGGAATCTATATCAGACACAAACTCATATCTTGAAATCTATTACATAAAAAGAACAATTTGAAGCACCGTAACAGTATGCATAAGTTTACGTTTTGGGTGTCTCTCTCGAGTTGATTTACACGAAGTTGGTGTCGATGTGCACTATAATTTCAGACTGTTTCAGTCAAGTAGATTTCAATGGATAAATAATTTAGAAAATGACAATGAAGTATTCTGACTTGACAATCCTGTACGTTTATAGAATTTATTATTTATTGACTATGTTTTTATTTAACCAGTAAGAGGACATTTGATTTAATCAATGCATACTGGTATCACCCGACTACTTTTGAGACTTAACTTCAGTGTTTGTTTATTAGTTCATCTCCCAATATTTATGCCTGGTTGCGGGTTCGACCCCGGCCCAAGCCGGTGGATTTTCATGATGCAGAAAATCGACAGCGGCCATGTCGTATGATTATGTAAAAAATCCCTTGAAGCGCCCGTTTGACTTGGGTGCTGCCGGCTAAATTAAATTCCTACGTTCAATTTCGCATCGTCAGAGCTCAGGTGCCTCCCTCTGGGGAGGAAACTGAGCGTCAAAATCACTTGCGGCAATTGGTGTCGCCTATACGGTGCCGCACTAAAAAGTGATACCAGCTTCTGGGGAATGAACTAGGTCTACAAAGGTAAAAAATACCAATACGCAGCCCCATTAGAAAAAAAAATATATTTATGCCTGCTTTCATCAATAAAGAACTTAATTTTCAGAGTATGTTATAACAATGACAAATTATTCTTATAATTCTTATTGGGCTTAAGTACGACTTTTTCAAAAATTAAGCAATTTTTTATCAGTCGATTGATATATTATATTTTTTGATACAATAGTAAAATAAATTATACTTTGAAAAAAAAATGTTTTTTTTTTTTTTCGTTTTCTATTCCAGATAGTTTAATGGAAGAAATGGAAAAACGATATTGAGAAATAATTCGAAATTATTTTTAACAAAGCTATTTTCTTTTGCAAAGAGTATCCTTCATCGTTATAATTTTATTTAAATTATTTTACGAAATTTTAATTAAAAACTACTTTGTTTGGGTTCGAAGTTTTTGTATATATGTATATTCTTTTACTTCCGTACATTTATAAATTTATCTTTGTTGAAAAATCAAGAAATTTGGGGTTTTCATCTCGAAAGCTTAACAAAAAGTACCATTCCTAAGCAAAATCATTAAAATACTTAAAGATTACAAAAGTATTTGGCTTTATTAAGCTCTTTTTACTTTTTGTTCTATTATATCAGTGTGACCTCAAAATCTGTATAATAAACTTCAGTCTAAAATATTTAAATTAAATATAATTCACAAAAATTGCTAATATTTTTTTTAATTTTTTATTGAAGCTATTCATCATTGTTCTTTCAGGTATAGAGACTCATATGAAAATCCTGCGAGGTTAGAAAATGATGATCATAGACGCCGATGCATCTTGGATAGGTAGAGAGCTCCTCGGTAAGGGTCGAGAGGGTAGTTTTTCTTCGACTTCCTCTTCTTTCTTTTGCTCAAATTTTTGCGCAGCCAAGCGATCATTCGGAATACCAGAGCTTCCAAGAAATCGTAAACATGAAGTAGAGAGATCCCCAGCCAAAGACCTACGTAGCCACCAATCCAGCTCAGAATTCCTACAGCCTAAGAGAGAGATAAACAGTTAAAACTTTAGTTACTGAAGTTCCCACGTCTGTTCAGTATTTACGTCAGGAATTTCATACACTTGATGATGATCAAATCAAGTTATGAGTTCGAATTTTGAGATTCCGCAACATACCCCTCACATGGATTTATAGTATGGGTTGTTCCCGATAAAGAGAACTGAGCCGCAAAATCCTTTATGGTGAAATCTGCTGATGTTTGCAATATTTTTTTTTTTGGCAGTTATTTTGGCAGTTTGTTTTTTTGGCAAGTATTTTCGCAACCTATTGGCGACATTATATGAAACGAAACACATGGTTGCCAATTCAGCGCGTTTGACTCATAGGAAATCTGGGTTGCCAACTTGGCGAGTTATGAATAGAGTTGGGGATTATTGCGATAATGCTTAAATATCATTCTTTTTTTTTTAATTAAAGACAGATAAAATCGTTCCCGCATCTTTGGGGATAGTTTTTTACAACCAATTTAACAAATGCGGATCCACAAACACACGCTTTTCCTGGGATGGCTAAGATGGCTTTTGTTGCTAAGGGAACCCCCTCAAAAAACGTATCATAATTCTTAATTGTAATGAATTTCAGATTAATCGTTTGTAAGAAAAGGCGTTACAAGGCTACCGAAAGGTGAACGGAGCAATAATCGAACAATATTATGAATAAATAACAGAGTACAGTAATCCCACTATTTACGCCAGTGCCTGATTTAGGTTTAAGCCCGCGAAGCCCGGGCCTAGGGCGACAAATATTTAGTGGTGCCGAAATTTTCGAGGAGGTAAAAATTTGAAATTGATTTTATTTTTTTATCAACTGTAAGATCGAATTTTAATGCTTCTTTTCTTGCTTTGACAGCCTTAAGATGTAATATTAAAAGGGTAGAAATATTTTTTAAAATAATTAATTGCGTAAGTAGAAAGATTTTTGAAAAAATTAACAAATAGGAACTGAAAAATTTTTGTTAAGTATAGCATTCATCTATTGACACGTTAGATTTTTCATTAATTTTTCTTGAAAAATCTAAATGTAGCATTTGTTTGCTCATCATTATAAAATAAACTATTAATTCACCAAATTTAATCATACTTTTGTCCGGTTACTCAAACACTTTATTATTTTTTTTAATCACGCATAAATTTGTATAGCTTTACGTAATGTGAGTCGTAATTCATGTCTAAATTCAATACCTAAATTTAATTGGAATCCATTGTTACTATATTCGTATTATTGTTATTATTATGTATAAGGGCGTCAAATTAACTTGGACCTAGGGTGCCATCGAATCCTAAATCCGTCTCTGCTCAAAGTATATCATAGTCATAGTTTTTCATGATTTTCAGATTTTTCATTTGTATGGAAAGGCTACGTCACAAGACTACCTGAAGGTGAGCGGAGCAATAATCAAATAATATTATGAATAAAGAACAGATTGGAGTAATCCCACTATTTACTACAAGGGGTGATCAAATGAAAAGGTACGAAACGACATAAAAATGAAACAGTCAATATTTGCATATTCCGCAAGGAGAATGTAGCGAGACATCTCGGGATGCATTGGAGACTCTGACTGGGATCGGATCATGCGCGGTGCCGCATGCGCAGGAGAGATCAAAGGCTCTTATAAAAAGCGGCGTCTAAATGATGCGAGCACAGAATTACTCGAGCACAGAAAAAGCATTAACTCCGATGTGTACTGTGAGACACTCCGACGCCTACGCAGGTCCATCAAGAACAAAAGACTGGGGCTGCTCACGGAGGGTGTGGTTCTGCTCCATGATAACGCGCGTCCACACGTCTCCAGAGTCACACAAATGGAACTGGACAAGTTCCAATGGGAGACGTTGGACCATCCGTCCTACAGTCCGGACATGTCACCCTGCGATTTCCATGTGTTTGGTCCACTGAAGAAACACCTGAAAGGAAAGCGCTTCAACTCGGACGACATACTCAAGGACACTGTGAAGGACTGGGTCTCGTCACAGCCACAGGAACTCTGGGAACAAGGAATCCTGCGGCTTGTTCATCAGTGGGATCGTTGTGCTCAGGCCTATGGTGTATATTTTGAATAAAGTCTATATTTGTACCCACCGTGTCATTTCGTACCCTTTCATTTGATTACCTCTTGTATTTACTTGGAGAACTTAAACTGCTTATTCGATAACGCCTCATAAATGGAATTATGAAAAGAGCTTTTCATAGATTTAATTACTCGTTCTTCATTTTCTTTCCGTTTTTGAGGTAGTAATTAATGTTATTACGCTGTTATTATCTTTACAGATATTATTTATAAAGTTCAGTGGGGGGGGGATTACTGTCCTTTATTATCAATACATATATTATTCATCCGTGCAGACATTTGTCCTGAAAATGATCCCATTTTTTACCTAAAAGCTCGTGATGAGACTGTACGATCCCATTTCTACTGTAACGGAAGGAACAGCTCTGTGATTCTGCAAGCCCTATTGTAGAACCCTTCTAAGCCCATCGATTCCGTATCGTGTCGACAAACATGGACAGAGACCAACACGCGCAAAAATACTGAGGTATGACAAACTGCAATCCCAGTAGTCTATAATTCAATCTCGATTAAAATTAGACACGTCTTGGGAAGCAATTATTCTTTCATAAGGGATAATACCAATTTTATTTTCCGAAAAAATAACGTTCAAATTCAATTTGGTATAAGAAACCTATTGTACAATTACCACTTGTACATGGCATCATCGCCGCCAATGAACTGAGGGATTATTTGCATTTTGCAACATGCTCTATTTGATGCGAAAATTTCTCGTGTGTGACATGCCGCCTTCCTCTGGTGCAGCAATTTTATTGGCAAGTAATGTGTTTAGCTCAGTAGTTTAAAATTTATAAGTAAAAATATGTTAATAAATACTAGCTGGTATACCCGTTCTTCGCACAGGTGAATTGAAAAATTAAACAATGCAGTTTGAAGGATAAAGAAGCTTTAAATGAGTTAGTATTACATGAATTGCAAATTAAACGAAAAAAAGCTTTATGTATATCTTAGCTAAACAAAAAGCCATATTTGTTAAATTTAAAGTCTGAAGATCTAATAGCTGATAAAAAAGTGTTTTTTTTTTTACCTATAACACCCCGTAACTCTCTTGTGGATCGATTTTTGAAAAAACACCTTCCTAAGCTAACCTCTGCTCAGCAAAAGTAATACATTGTTACAAATTTTGTGTAATGAACGTTTAAAATAGTGTAAATAACTTATATCTAGATGTGTAATACGTTAATATTACTTTCTGTTCTGTGTGTATTTATTTTATGTTAAAATTATAATATTTGCAAGCAACGCCGTTCCTTACCAGGTGTATGCATATCAAATGAGATGATTGCTAACAGATGTCGCCACGCATATATGCAAACAATACGAAACCGTGACACGTGATTTTTTTATAGTTTGACCTTTGATACTCATGTTTAGTTTACATTTGGACGAGTTTCAGCTTGCATTATATTTTTTTACTGTGTTGAAAATATCGAATTTTATGCCTTCCGACCACGATTTGCGGACAGCATTAATATTTGTTAACATCTGAAGAAAAATGCTGCCGAATCACATCAAATGCTTGTAGAAGCATACGGTGGCAATGCTCTGGGCCGTGCGCAGTGCTACAGGTGGTTTGAAAAGTTTCAAAATGGTGATTTCGATGTGAGAAACGAGAAGCGTGGCAGACCAGCAAAAAAATTTGAAGATGCTGAATTGCAAGCATTACTCGATGAAGATGATGGCCAAACGCAAGAACGTCTTGCAGAACAATTTAATGTTGACCAGAGCATTGTTTCTCGTCTTCTCAAAGCAATGGGAAAGATAATAAAGGTCAGTAGATGGGTACCACACGAGCTAACGGACCGTCAATAGGAAATCCGAAAAATCATGTGCGAAATGTTGCTTTTCCCGCTACAAACACAAGTCATATATCCATCGTTTTGTGACTGGCGACGAATAATGGATTTATTTTGAGAATCTCAAGCGTAATCGATCATATGTTGACCCCGGACAGCCGTCCAAATCGACTGCAAGGCCGAATCGCTTCGGTCGCAAGACAATGCTGTGTATTTTCTGGGATCAGGAGGGACCAATATATTATGAGCTTCTTAAACCCGGCGAAACTGTTAATACTGATCGCTACAAGCAACAATTACTTAATTTGAACGATGCTATACTCGAAAAACACGAGCAATACAAGAAACGGCAGCACAAAGTGATTTTCCTTGATGACAACACACCTAACCACCGTGTTAAACCGACAAAGGACATCCTTAAGGCGCTCATCTGGGAGCCCTTTGCGCATGCGGCTTATTCGCCAGACTTGGCTCCTTCCGATTACCACCTATTTGCATCATTGGGACACGCATTGGCTGACCAGTGCTTCACTTCTTACGAAAACGTCAAATCTTGGCTTGATGACTGGCTGGCCTCAAAAGACCGATCATTTTTTTGGCGTGGTATTCACAAATTGCCCAAAAGATGGGGAAAATGTGTAGCTAGCGACGTATATTATTTCGAATAAAGAAATATTAACAGTTTTTCGCAAATTTATTGTGTTTTTTTAAAACAATCGTCTCATTTCATTTGCATACATCTGGTATATTATAACGGCAATTCAATGGAAACATAGCCAAATGTTGGTGATAGAGCCAAGGTGGCATCATTTTTGGTGACCATGGCATTAATTTCAATAATATTAGTTTATTTTTAAAAATACATAAGTTGGGTAAAGTGTTACACAAAAGTGTTTAGAATTCGTATACATGTTAAAATTATTCCTAAATTACCAGAATTTAAAATTTAATTTTACATATTAATTTATTTATACCCACAAATTGTTATCTAATGATTAAAGAGCTTTATTTTTTTAGATATAAGATTGAAATTTTTTTGCAAAATTAAAATTTTCCTCGGTATAGGTTTTTTAAACCTTATATTCTGAAGGAAATGAAATTACTTCAAATCGTTGTCTGTAACTGAATGTGGTTATTTCCATGTTCTCGAGAAATATTTGAACTAAAGTATTGCACCTGAAAAAATAAAAAAATAAAGAATTAAATAACTTAAAAATTGACAAATATTTTATTATGAAGTAAAATAAATTCATACATACGTCAAGTCTTTCACTATAGAACAAGCATTCTGAAAAGAAAATTGAAATTGAAATGAAACATGGTTAGTAAAATAATCCAAATGCATTAAATATATGTTTATTAACTATTGAATGTACACAATTTTTACAGATTACTTTCCTGCAATTCACAGATCTTATTCACGACTCAATTTATATATCTATGTATGTATATAAAGGAGAAAATCGACTCATTCACTCACTATATGAGTCTATATGCACGCTACCACCGACCAATCAGAGAGCAAGCTCTAAGCTCTCACTAATGCCACAAAAAAAATTCATCTCTACAGCAGTCAGATGAAGAATCATTGCCACGCCTCCCGGATGCCATTGTCTCGGCCAATAGCCAAGATTTTTGTTAAGCAGAAAGAAAAACCCCACCATCGCCATGCCCAACATCAAAATCAACCAGGATATGGGACTGAGGACTGTTTCACAGTCCAGATGCCCACATCACAACGCCCATTCATTCACTCACTCATTCATCACGATATCCCGGGAACTATTAGACCAGATGTTCTCAACCACTGTGCGGCAGCACTTTTGTGTGCCGCCAAATTCGTGAAGTACGTCGCCAATTTTTTTTTAAATTCTTAGTTATACTCTGTGGTTTAATATTATCTCCCAAATCTAGATATAAAAAAATTTTATTGGGTTCGGAATCCATTTGTGATAATAGATGCATCTGTACCTGAATTAACTTCGAATGAAAAGGAAGAAATAATTCCGCACTGTAATAATCGACGTGGGGTTGACAAATAAAGGTCTCGATCAAAGTTCATCAGAATTCACACTCATTCCTCGTGTAGGGCCATTTCTAGTTCAGATAGTGTGCGTGGAGGAGGAAACCAAACACGGATTTTACTCTCTAAAAATCCCACAAACACTCGATGCTGTTCAGTTCAAGTGACTGAGAACCCCCATTAGATGTACCACTTCATCATCATGTCCATATAACCCTGTTTAAAACAGCGAGACGCGTGAACAGAACGTCAACTTGAAACACACGACGTTCACCCGGAAAGAGAGTCTGAAGCATAGGGTGAAGATGATCTGCGAGAATGCTTCGATAATAGTCGCTTGTGATCGACATCCTTAAGACAACGAGAAGTATACTGCGCCTCACACCATCACAAAACTCCCACCATGTTTCACGGTTGGAACCAGGCAGTCAACAAGAAATGTTTCTGCCCGGTGTTCGCCAGACGTACATACGTCCGGTAGTCTAGAATAATATAAGTGAGGGTTCATCAGACCAGATGACTTGTACCTATTGCAAATGTGTCCAGTTTAAGTGGTCTCAGCACCACTGTAGTCTCTTAGTAGCATCCCACGCCGAAACTAAAGGTTTTGGAATAGCTACTCTACCATGAATGTCCGTAACATGCAACTCCCGTTAAACAATTTTCATGGATACAGGGTTCTAAAGGTGGGTATTCATCTCTGATGTTATCTAGTGTAGTCTTGCGTTTTCGAGCGACTTCCTACTTTAACACCCGTCTGTAACGGTCCTTCATCTTCGACTTTCACCCACTTTTGTGCTTCGCAGAAGACGCCTTACCCAGGTTTGTGTAGGCCAGGGGTGGGCAGACTTTTCCAGGGTACAGGCTACTTCTGGATTTTTTAAGGTGTTTCTATCCACCCAGTATCAGTAGCCCACACAAATGGGGGAGGAGGGGCATGGATCTGGACCTCCTCTATAGCCCATGATTTTTTTCGATCGATTATAATCCCATGAATACAGTACGTAAAATTTAATTAAGTATTTGTTATTAATAATTTTTTATTAATTAATGCTAATTATTTATTTAATAATTTATTTTTTACTGTTCTTTGTTCCCGACAATCTACAAAATAAAAAAAATATGTTTGGTAGCGTATTGGGGTAGGATATGAGAATGGTAGGCATTCGACCCAAGACCACCGCGCCCCATTTGAAAAATTCACGAGTGTGCCCACTGCCTAAGGTAGTAGGTGTGGTGAGGTAAGGAAAAAAAGTCAACAATATTTATTATATTTTAATTATAAATACAGAATATGTACTTACCTACGTAAATAAAATGAAAAACTCCCTTTTTTGAAACCGCGTTTAAAGCAAAACGCAAGATACAAACATAATAATAATAGCCACAGCTAAAATAATATCTAATGATGTATTTATTATCAAACAATGCATACTACATTAAAAAATAAAACATTTTCATCTAAAGTTTGTTCTCAAATTTATTATCAGCAAAGACTTAGTCTGGGTACTGTCAGCCAATCTTGGATATTTCCGTATACAATTACTAACGGCTCATCTTCAGGCAATCACTCTAAATTGTCTTGGCGGTCCATCGGTCGATCGCGATCGACGTAATGCCCACCCCGGGTGTAGGCTGTCAGAACCCTTGACACAGTCGTCCTGTTCTGAACATGGACGCTACAGCGAGGAGAGCTCCAATTATCAGGCCTCTTCTCAAGTTTGAGAGGTCGGCCATAATCCCGCTTTACTAGGGACAGAATTTTCTTATATAACTCTAACACTGGCAAATGCTTGAATGAAACCTTCTCTTTCACTGCCACTAGGTGGCGCACTGTTGCAACCCGAGGTAGTCATTTATTTCATGGTAGGAGGACGACTCACCTTTAAATATATGTTCCTATTATTTTGCCTATACTTGTGTATGTATAGCTTAATTAATAACTAAAACACATCGTTGTGTATTTAGATTTTGTTGCTTATAAGTGTTCGATTATATACTTTTTGAATATGATACAACAAATTTAATTATTTCGTAATAAGTTTAGACAGTATCAAAAGTCTTTAAAAATTATTAAACAACAGCATATAACAGTAAAAATAACTTTTTTTAACTTCAATAATTAACATTTAGTTTGAATTATAATTTATAAAGTTTCTTTAAAAATTTTATTTTTAAGCCTAAACAGGAAATTTTTTTTAAAAAAATCTTAAGTTTTTCAGTTTTTTTTTCTTTTCTTTCTAAAATTAACTAAACAGCGTGAAAATACTTATTTTGTATTTAATAACAAATATTGATTTTTTCACCAAACAAAAGGCTATGTCTTAAATGTCAGAAATAATAATTTATGAAGGATTTGTTACATCTTTTCTCTCGTAATATGAAACCTAAACAATTTTAGAATTTTTCAGAGCGGAATGTGCAAAGTTAAACAGTGAACTAAATTTTGGAAATATATATAAAAGATTTTTAAAAATGTTTTTCAGATAAGTTCAGGTTGATCCTCATAAAGTTATCTCCATTCTTATAGATCCTAAGAAATTACTGCATCGCGATCAAGGAAAAATTAGTAATATTCCAAAAATCTGTTATTATGAAACACTAAACAGTTCTTTTCATCTCAACCCAATAAGTTTATATTCAGTAAATGTCATTAGAATAAATGAACTGTTAAAAGGAAAAATTAAATAATAAAATTTGCGATTTGACAGTCTAAAAGCCAGTGCTTCCTAATCTTTTTATCGCCGCGGACCGGTCAATGTTAGATAATTTTACCGCGGCCCCCTGAATGGGGGAGGGGACGTTGATTGTTTTTATTTTAGATTGTTTTGATTTAATAATTTAATTTAATTGTATTTAAATGTGCCTTCAGAATAAAATACAGTTACACCGAAAAATGAATATTAAGGGATTTAACATGGAATATAAAGTCGCAAAAACCGTGTGACGGATCTATACACGTCTGACTAACCACTTGGGGACTCTTCTGGGAAAATAACTTTCCCAACCAACTTTCACTGAAGAAAGGAAACGTGATTATGCAAATTAAGTATATTATCTAAATTCTGTATTCGCGAGTTTTGAGAGTTAGTTGGTGAGTGGAAGATCGTAAATTTAAGTGCAAATCTGAGTTTATCAATTGAAGAATTCTAAGAGAGGATCACTCGACGGTGATTAAATCCGGATAAGAGGATTGCATTCAAGGCCTCAACTGCAGGACTCGACTTCATAAAAGTACAGGTATCGTGATCCTAGAAGTTAGCTTATTAGTGCGTGACGTAGTCTATATGGAGCTCGTATAAG
The DNA here is from genome assembly GCA_019973975.1 of Trichonephila clavata. NCBI lineage: Eukaryota > Metazoa > Arthropoda > Arachnida > Araneae > Nephilidae > Trichonephila > Trichonephila clavata. The sequence goes on along the minus strand of BMAO01038722.1, from coordinate 12,858 downwards.
TTATCGTGGAATCAGTTGAGGGTCCGTAATATTATCCCCAGGCTAACGGGTCTCACCTTCGCGCTCTACATACTGATCAAATTTCTTAATTGGATTATTATTGTGCTTGCTTGATATTTTTTGTCAATAAAATAATTAAAGTGAATCATGTCTACTGATTATTTAGTTCTTCCCACACCTCTAGCCGGGTCCGAGGGTAGACAAGGGGGTTCAGAGAGAAGCAGGAACCAACAAGCATTACAACCTGAGAAAATACACCACAGTAAATAAAATGACAATAATTTAATGTTCCTTGGGCGGACCGGTACCGGTCCACGGCCCGGGGTTGGGGACCACTGGTCTAGGCGATCAAATGTGAACCCTACATCCTGAATAGATTATTTCATTCAACAAGCCTTTAAAATGGGATTCACTCTAACTATCAATATGCAAAAAATAAAATTTATAATTAGTCACAGCTTACGAATCTTTTGCACACTACTCACTCGACGTCGTTCTCATTTAGTACAAGTAAGAGAGAGCTAATTGGCTTCTGTTGATAGTTAATCCAGATTCTTCTTTTAAGGTATCCGAACACGTTGAAAATGACCAAATTCAGTCAAGACAGATATTTTTGTTTTTTATTTTATTGAATAGAGCTATCTTTTGACTTTACGAAACATACTTTGTTTTGTTTCTACACTACCTAGAGGCCAAGTTGCAATCAATTTTATAAATTTAGAAAAACCGGAAGTGGGTTTTTGATCTACCAGAAGTGAGCATTTAAATTTCTCAAAATCTATCATGGCGAGTCTGATAACCAAAAATATTACGAATGTATTTCTATAAAACTTTTTGAACCTGATATTTATGTTATTTTCTAGAGAATGTACTAAAATATTTCTTATTGTATGAATAATTTTTGAGTTATGGACTGTTATTTAAATAATGGTCTCATAAAAAATTTAACATTTCTTATAATGTTTACTCAATCAGCTCTAAAATTTTCAAATTGAAATAAAAAATTAAAATTTTAATATGTTTTCTAGATAAATGCATCTAATGTGTTTTAGTAATACTTTTACTAATATATGTTTATTACTTTTTTCTCTAACTGTTTTGAAGTTTTTCAAAAATATTGCTAAAATTTCAATTATAATTGTGATTTTTGTAAAATTCAGGTAATTTATTTTAAATTTTGATAGTTAAATATATAGCAATATTTATTGGTATTGAGTCCTAAAAGAGCATTTATATTGTTTTAGTATGCTATTTTGTTTAAAAGTACTCCGAACGTGTTTGGATACCTTAAAAGAAAGAGACGTTAAGTGAAATAGGCTGCATTGGAGAACATCTAAGCGCGTTTTTATAACACCTAACATAATTTTTATTAAAAATATTCTTTTTTTTAAAAAAAATAAATTCCGAAACATGTAACACTTACTCTATTTCCTTCGCTATTGGAAACTTGTACTTGAAACTCGTATCTTGAAACACTAAAATGAAACGGGAAATTAATAGAAATATCTTAAATTGAGTTTAGTCTGTCTCTTTTGCTGATGTTTTGTAATTAATACTATGTACTACTACAAAATAGTATACTACAACCAAAACATACCTGCAAGGCATTGAACAGCTCTCTGAACATTTTGGAGTCCATTTCTGATGAAACTGGGGTATTTCTGTTGGATAACAATTATCAAAATACATTAAATACATATGCAGAAGAAGATGTATATATAATGTTATGGAAATTGCAGACTTTGTTCGCTTCTTTGTAGAAAGGTTATTATTGCCAGAAAAATCGTTTGTAGGTCAAGAGAAAATACTCTTTTAAGAATACTAAGTGAATAGGAGTGACTTAGGTGCAAATTTAGATCCACCTAGAAAATTCCGGAAGGGTCTAGAGCAGGGGTGGCCAACCCGCGGCACGCGTGCCACATTGTGGCACGCGGGAGTCGAAACTGTGGCACGCGAAGACTTATTGAAAAATTACAAAAAATTTTGATAAGATTACACTGAATTAATTGAATTACAATCGAAAATTATCATGAAGCGAATACGTAAAAAACAGAAATTTTCAGCGTGAGATTTTAAAGGCCTAAGCAAGATTTTTTCTTTTCTTCAGTATAGCGCCAAACATGAGATCATTCCCCAAAACTTACAATTCCACAGCATTGTAACATTCCGAGAAAAGTGTTGAGTAACGTGAGACTAAAAACAAATAAATTCTCTCTCGGACGGTCGAATCTGCCCAAAAAGTCACCCTCTCTCGGGGGTAGATTATTTTTAACATCTGGGATTTTTAAACGAACTTCAGCTTCTCTTTGTAGTTCTGAAGTTTAGTGTTTATAGCTGTCAGCGTAATGTCAGATAAAAAGGTTTTTCCAAATGTGTTGGTTATTTACGATTACTGTAATGTCAAGAAGAAATTCGGCAATAGATTAAGAGAGCAGTTGTTGATACGGTAGAAGTAATTCGATCTGCACAAAATAGCCGCTTTATAAAGCAGAAAGAGTGAGAACTTGCATCCATGACTAATCAGAATGCTGGATTTGGAGCCTAGAAAATTTGTAGCGTAACATCGGCAAATTGTTTCTAGCTGTCGGACTCAGTTGATTTTAAACTCTGTTTAGCAAGACGTTGCGCTTTTTTCCTTTTCTAAAACTGTTTTTAGATTTTTGCGTTGAGCGTAGTTATTTTAAATTTTTTATTATGTTTTTGAGTAAACCTTCGACATTGAAGAAATTGCGAAGAGGATATTGCAGCACGTGATTTTAAAATTGTCTGGGAAGAGCAATACATGTTAACACATCAAAATGCTTCCAGGCCTATTTGTTTGATATGTGGAATTTGTATAGCAGTTCCAAAAAATTTTAACTAGGACCGTCATTTCAAACAACTGTATAGTTATTTCAACAGCAAATATCCTGTTGGATCAAATTTGCAAACGGAATTTATCAATAAAAAAAAATCTTTAGCCGGCCAAAAATCTTTGTTCCAGAAGAGAAATGACGAAATAGAAACAATGGTGAAGACTTCTTATGAACTTTCTTTGCTGTTAGTCCGCATGAAAAAACCATATTCTGATAGAAAGGAGATAAAAAAAAAGTAGCCGTTTAATTTCCCCCCAAAAAGACCGATGATCTAAATGGCAAAAATATGGTTGATAAAATAGCTTTGTCTAAAAATACCGTCAAGCGGCATATAGATGACATGGGCCAGGATGTTGGAACACAAATTGTCTCTGGACTCCAAAATTGCAAATATTTTTCATTAACTTTAGATGAAAGCTGTGATATCACAGACACAATGCGCAGTTAAGCATTTTTGTGCGTTACACGAACAATAACTTTGATACTGTGAAAGTATTTCTTGATTTGCGCCAACTAGAAGGTGAAGACATTTTTAAGGAACTTGAAAATGTAATTGAAGTTAGCAAAGTAGAATAGACAAAATTAGACAGTGGAGTGCCTTGCATATGTGGCACAATAAAAGATTTTGTTGCATTGCTTGAAAATTATTTAGGAAGAAAAGTTTACAAGTATTATTGTATTATATTCATCAAGAAGCTCTTTGTGCCAAGGACTTAAACTTGTCTTTCGTTGTTAACACCGTGGTGCGCTGTATCAACAAAATACGAGGTCGTGCTCTGAATCGATGAAGATTTCATACGCTTTCCCCTGAAGAAACGGAAGAAAATGGCGAGTTACTTCTTCATTGTAGTGTACGCTGGCTTTCTAAAGGCGAGATTTTGGAGTTTGAGGGATTGTGTTTTAGAATATCTGGAAGAAAACGATGAACTGCCCAGCGAATGCTCGCTCTTCAAGAGTGAAAATTTTGGTTGTGAGATTTAGCTTTTCTTACCGATATAATGGAACATTTAAACAATTTAAATTTAAGATTACAGGGAAAAAATTGTATTTTTCCTACCCTAGTTGATCATATATCTTTTTTTATGAATAAACTTTTGTTTTTTTTGTCTGGATTTTGTAGATAAAAAATTAACTCATTTCGCATTCATACATGCAGGAATTAGCTGCAAAAGTTATTAATGTTTCGAACTATGATAGATTTAAAAATTTAATATCCGTTTTGCAGGATTCTTTCAGTGCCAGGTTTGAGGATATTAAAGATAACAAAAATACTGAACTTTTCATTAATCCTTTTTCGATTTCTCTTCAAGACATTAATTGTTACCCATCTCAGGTACAAATTGAAATTATTGACTTGAAGCACCATATTACTCTAAAAAACAAATATAAGGAAATTATCCAAATCGGAATTTTTCTCAACAGCACCATTCTAGTCTTGAAAGCAAATATAAGGAATTTATTTCAACTCAAGTGATCCGAATTACACCAAATTTTGGAAATTTGTGTCATCGAGCAATTTTTCAAATTTACATGATTTAGCGGTCAGATATTGTTGTAGGTTTGGATCAACATATGTTTGTGAAGAAATGTTTTCTGTTACATGAACGTGATTAAATCAAAATATTGCTCAAAACTAACCAAATGTGTACCTAAAGCACCTAATTTTGTTAGCATCTTCATGAACTAATCCAAATATAGATGATTTAGTAAAAAACTACAAATTCAAAAACTACATTAAGAAAGTACTGACTGCTTAATAATCATTTAAAATTAAATGTTTCGTGTTGCTTATTTTTATTTTGTATCTTTTGTCCTGTAAAAATTTATCAACAATAAAATATATAAGTTTATACTTTTGTTTCATTTGTTATACCATTTTTTTTTTTTTTTACATTTCACTATATAAAACTTGCATTTAAAAATATGTTTTGGGTGGAAATAACCCATAAAAAGCCTATAAATAAAAAAATTTCACTTTTGTATATTTTTTAGTTTGGGGAAAAAGTTGGAAGTGCCAAGCGTAACTTTTTTTTATCAGATTGTGGCACGCTTCCCAAAAAGGTTGGCCACCCCTGGTCTAGAGCATAGATTCCCAACCTTTTTTGAACTGGCGCCCCTTTTCTAGTAAATATTTTGATACCGCCCTTTTCCAAGCATATTTCGATACCGCCCCCTTTTCTAGTAAATATTTCGATACCATCCCCTTTTCCAATGATTATTTTGATACCGCCCCCTCCCATTCTAGAGAAATAAGAGTGTATATAATACATGGAGAAAACAAACTAACACTCCTAAGAGTTAGCTTTTAAAAAAGATTCTATTACTAATAGAAAATATTTTTTATTTTTATCTAAGGATCCAATTTTTTTACTTGCTAATCTGAAATAGTAAATGCCACAAATATATTTAAATGTGTAATATTATATATTTTAGTGATACATAGGATATATTGCTGCTTGAGAGGATATGGTTGGATATTTGATAGGATATTGTTGTTTTGTAAATTAACAGTTTCAACCCTTAAAGAATCACACGTTAATTCCTGGTCAACATATTTAATTATATTTCTTGGATAATATACGTCATTAAATGCAGTGGACGAAACAATTTTCCTGCTGCTCGCAAAGACAACGCGTGCACTACAGAAATTAAAATGCACTATATCATTCAACTTAATGTAGTTCTGAATGTAATGTAATCTTTAAGTTTTTCATCCACTTCCCGAACTACTGAAATATGTAAATTTTCGTACATGCGATACAGAAATGATTTAAATACATACAATCAACATAAGTAAACAGTATTAAAGTTTACTTTTGTTAGTATATAATCAGTGTGTTTTTTTTAGTCTTTTTTAGACTATATTTGGTTAATCTGCCCAAGCTCTTCCGTGCCATCTCAACGCCCCTTAATTTTCTCTGGCTCTTTTACTGTCCCCCTGAAAGCCTCAAATGCCTACAATGGGGCATTATCGCCCACGTTGAGAGCCTATGGTCTAGACTCTAGAGCAATTATTTTTGAAGGGCGAACTTCAGAAGCTTTTAAAATACCTTCACAACCTGAATAAGGACGATTCAAGAAAACAACATTGAAGTCAAAGCTTGACAGCAAATGTGTGTTGTATTGTCTCATCTATACTGTGGCTACATATTTTTAATGCTATGTGAACTTTGAATGTGTCCTATTGGTGATTGCTGTTTATTCTCAAATGTTCTATTAATATTGAATTTAGGAATATCACATGATTTAATTCGCTAAATACAACATTTTACTGCATAATGAACTGAGTGTGATTTAAATTTTGCTAGGATCACTAAGCACTGCAAAGTTTTACAACAAAGCCAGCAAATTAATTATTTTTACTTTGAGGATTTTAAACATTTTTAACAGAACATGAAAAATGTTCAAAATCATCAGTAAATTACTATCATGTTGAAGTATTAGATGCTTACCTAATTGGCAAATAGTTTCGTTGTGAGGGTAGTTAATTTTTTTATCCGCACACCCGAAATACTCAAGTGATTTATCCAGCTTGCATTTTTCTTTGCACATCTATAAATGAGATATTTAAAATAAGTTTATGAGAGATTCAAGAGATGAGTTTCATTAAAATTTTTTATTTTTATAAATTAATAAAAATTGGCCATAAAACTCTAAGCTTAAGTTGTGGTAACTCGAGCCACAGATTCTTGGTAATCCCTAAGAAAGGGAATTTTAAGCGCATCTTCCCTATACGATGGATAAATTCAAACTGTTAAAAAAATAGGGAATTATTTCATTTGGGACCGTGGCAACGATAATTTTTGCTCCGATTTATTTTTATTCAATCAATTGTTGTATATAATTATATCGTCTGATTTTATGTTGGTATTCAAGTAGTTGTACTATATGTTACATGGTTTGGTTTGTTAGTAAGATAAAGGAACAAATTTACAATCTGTTTGGAAATTAACAACACGAGCCTTCAAATAAGGAAAATATTACATTAGTAATTATTTATTTTTCTTATGAAGATTTAAACTATTAATACAATTTTGAAAAACATCTTCAGTGTAGATTTGTAAATTTTAACTTTAAAAATATCAACCTAATAAATAATCTTAGCTGCTATAATTGTATTATATTGTATTACTGTATTTATTCCGGCACCATTTATCTATCACAAGTTCTCAGAACGATTTTGTGACGATAAAATTACTTTTAATAAAGTATCACAGCTAGAACACTGTGCATTAAATTAAGGTACATTCTTCCAAATTTAATTTATTTTATAGGTGGAAGTATTTTTTAACCAAGAGAATTGCTTCAATCATTAAAGAATGTACTATAAAAAAATAATTTCTTAGGCTTTTGTAAAATTCTTTAAAAGTAAAAGTACTAAAAACTTTTCCTCAAGGACACAATAAATGCTTTTAAAAATTAATTTCATACAATGGAAGTAAAGGACTTCCTTTACTTCTTCGCATAACATTAAAGGATATCCTGTATTTATCAGCAAAGTATATTTCAGTTCCTTTTTCTTTATATTTTGGAAATCAAAATTAGGATATCAGTTCTTCACTTGTCTTTTTCTCTTTTAAATTTACACTAAGCAACAAATGTTTCGATTTATACATTTAAGCAATAATAAATAACGTATAAACTTACACGACAAAAAACTGATTCTCTAGACTTCAATCACAAAAAGTCGAAATTTTTCAAATTTGTAATTTATCGCCCTCGTTTTTTTAAAGGACGCTGTATTTCAAAATTTCATTCTTTATTTAAAAAAAAACTCTCTTTATAAAATAAATTGTGAAAAATATCGTTTTACTAAAAATAAAGCATTTCTTTCTTTACGGACAATTTAAAATATACTTCCTGTGTCCATTTCTTAGGTGAAGAAATTCTTACCAAAACTGAGCAGCGATATTCAGTGAAAAACCCTCTAACTCACTTTTTGGGTAACTGGACCTTTTCCACCATTTGTGTACCATTCGGACATATAATCCCTACAATGACTTTTGAAGGGTGGAGGCAGCAACTTCATTCGAGACTGAAATGATTAAAATCTTAAGTAATTAATTAATCATTAGTTAATTAATCCTCAATTATTAAATAGTAAAAAGATGCAATCAAATATAACAAATTAATTCCACCTAAACCTATTATTTTATTATATTGACCTAGTTTGTTTGGGTATCAGATTCGTCTTGTCACAATATACAGGCTGATTCATAAAGAAGTATATACTTTCCTGATGCTGTAAAACAATAACAATCAAAGACGCGCACCACCTCAGTAAACTGTAAGTTAGATGGAATCTTAAAGTTTTTGTCTCACCCCTGACGAAAGTGACAGAGGCAATAGCCTGCGTGCCATGTGACTAGTTAGTCCAGTGGTCGGCAACCCGTGGCTCGTGAACCACATACAGCTCTTTGACTCATCGTCCACCTCTCAAAGTTCGAACCTTTTTGTGTCAATTTAGATCTATTGGAGATAAATAAATGTGAACTAAGTTTACAACACAAGTGGTCTGCTTTAAAAGATCTGGAGAGGGAAGATATGTTGATTTTTAACACTTGGAATTTTTTTTGTGCTCCTGACTCATATGATCACCTGAAAAAACTGTTCTTTCCTTATTTGGGTCTACATATTCATGTGAACAATCATTTTCAAGCATGAACAATATCATGAGTAAGTTAAGGAATCGGCTTATCCATGAGAAGTTTAAATCATGCCTCAAATTAAAAAATACATCATACAAACCAGACTTACCCTTACTTTCCAAGGAAATGCAAGGCCAATGTTCACATTAGTTAGGTATTTGCAGTTATTTTTAAGAATACCTTTTATATTACTTTACTAGTTATATTTTCAAATAAATATTATTATCTTTATATAAATGTAGAGACTTTTGAATCTGCTTATCAAAACAATTTATTAAAGTGAGATATACTTGAATGATTTTATAATTTTGTTCCGCAATCGGGAACACTGTTTAAAAGTCTCTTTCACTGTAAAGTCCAGCTCATTTAAAGCATACTCATTAAAATGAGTATCTCGCGAAGTTTTGCACGAAACGTTTTTATATGCAATAGGGGTGGGTCACGGTCCTTTTGGATTTCGATTTCCGATTTCAATCGCGGGTTTCGTTTCTCGCTTTCGCTAATCCGAGGCCTCTCGCCGTTCTCCCCGCAAATTCTCACACCTTGCTTTGTAAAGCCTAGGTTTCTCTTCGCCCCTTTTTAGGCTCTCCTTTCATCCCTTGTCCGTCGGCTCATGAAAGAGTAAGATCTTTTCCGGCGCATAATGTAGACTCTCCTCCCCAGACACGCTGTCGTCCGAGATGCGTGGGAAACGGAAATCCACTCAGGCCTGAGGATATGTCCACTCTCGGACTCTAAGGGATGGTCTTGGGAACAGGGGTCAGAATTCTTGACCACCCATTTAGGCCACTTTTTCCCAGCAATTAGGGAAAGGAAAGCGGGTGCATCACAGATATCAAGTTTTATTTAATTTACTGTTAGTATAACTAAGACATAAATTTGTCAAAGATAAACTTGAGAGTGGACTTTTAATCATAATTGTTTCCGTAATGTCTCCTATATATGTCTCCTAGCATATGTTTTAAAAAATGGCTCTTTGAATAAATTTCAATTGTGTATTATCTATTTTTGGCTCTTTTGGATGATAAGGTTGCCGACCACTGAGTTAGTCCAAATGGCGGCGTGTCTGCAGTGGAAGAGGTTTTTTGTGTTCTTGAATTTAACAAACTGTCACGGGAGCCTCTTTTTGGGTACGTTAACTCTCGATGCCACAATCGCAAGACGACATTGAGAACTTCATTCTCCAATTGGATGTACACCACCACTCTAGTCGGCCTACATGAGAGATTACTTCGATGAGCATCTTCCTCACAGTTGGATTGGACGAGCCACAGACTACAGCATGCCTCTTACCCAATGACCACTCGGAAGTCCTGACTTAACACCTTGGGATTTCTTCCTGCGGGGGTATGTAAAGGTCAACGTATTCGTCCCTCCACTTCTGGTTGATCAAGCAGATCTGAAACAGTTTATCACAACTGCTATCGATGAACTTGATTCAAATACCTTAACATGCGTTTTGGCGGAAATGGATAACCTGCTCAATGTGTGTCATGTGATTAAGGGCTCACGCGTAGAACTTCCGAGACGATCTCTAACAAAACTTGAAATAGTCCCATACAAATCTGTAACAAGCAACTTAGATTAACTTAAATTGTTCTAGATTTATAGCGCATTAAAAATGTATATTTCGTTGTGCATCACCCTGTATTATTAAATATTATTTGGAGATTTTGTAGAGATCATTAGTTTCAGGAATTTAAAAAGTTTCATCAAAAAATAACAACGATATAGTGTGATCCTCCTTATTAACTCATTCGTCATCTCATCAATATCGCATTTTAAAGTAATACGAGAGCTATTGGTGAACCACGATATCTGAGTTTGCACTCCATACACAACAACGTGAGGAGTTTCAACAAATGCGCATCAGCTGCTCGAAGGGTATCAGCTATTCGATAAAAATAACGTTACTTTATCTTACAGTAAATAGTATATGAAGTCCTTGAAAACAGGTGGTTTTCAGGATTAATTTGTAATACTGTTCAAAAATTTTACACTTAGTTTTATATCATGGTAAACTTTCATTTTAACTGTGTATTTTTAATGCATACTTAATTTATAAAGGCCATGGTAGCTTGTTTGATTGAATTGCGATTTAAATATATAAACTTGCGAGTTCAAGATTTCACATCATTAAAAAATGATTGATTGATTAATTAATTAATTAATTGGTATTATTTTTTTATTATTATTATTTTCAAAATTTAATTTTCTTCCCTAATGGGGCTGTAGATTGGTATTTTTATTGGTTTTTTTTTCTTTTTTTTTTTTCGGATTGATATTTTTGATTTACCTAGGAGCTGGTATCACTTTTTAGTGCGGCACCAATTGCCAATAGGCGATACCAATTGCCGCAAGTAATTTTGACAACCAGTTTCCTCCCCAGAGAGAGGCACCTGAGTTCTGCCGATGCGAAATTGTACTTAATTAAGGAATTTAATTTTGCCCTGAGCACCCAAACCAAACGGGCACTCAAGGAATTTTTTTTTCATGTTGCATAATCATACGACATGGACGCTGTCGATTTTCTGAAATTAAATATTAATATTACACTTCAAAACAAAACGAGGGCTATTGGTGATGGGAATCGCGTTATTCTGAACCATGGTTAAGCAACGCGGACGACATTCAGATGACACCCAACTCTCCAAACTACCACACTATTCCAACGAGAAAATTTTAAGCCTTTACAGATTAAACGTGCATTATTAGCCTATACTGCGGTATTTAAGCACCCAGACTCGAATGCAGGACTCTAGAGATTATTTTGCTATATAACTACTAAGTTTCTTACCGCACAAAGGAAAAGATTTTATAAAATATTTTTCATATTAAATTTTTGTCTTTTTCCTTATTTACGAGATATGTTGACGACATATCTCCACTTTTCTTTGTGCTCTTTTTTTTCTCTACCAAGTGACGACATCACACTTTTAAAACTTCAACACCATGGCAACGTAAGGACTTTGAGCCTCGACGGATTTAACTTTCATCATCCCTTCTAAATGGAGGATTTTTAGTGGCACCAAGTCTCGAACTCATGACTCGCCACCCACGAGTTTGTAACCTTGACTACTCGGTTACTGTACAGTGACTTTGAAACTCTTTATTGAAGCAATTGCAATGGCTAATTAAAATCCACACACACGGACTCTATATAAATACTCACTTGTCTGACGTAGAATCTGTAAATGGCCCCTAGGTTAAGCAATTGTCCGTCACTCATGGGCGAAGGAACGTTGTAAGGGGAGTGAATAGCGATCTGAGCACCCCTTGAAAGATGCTCCGGATGATACTCGCTCACTTCCACGTTCAGTGTCATCCTGATCACTGAAAAACAAAAGTGACATTCGAACATTATTTGTCTGCCTTTCAGAACTTTCGTTATTCAGGGTGAGGCGTGGGAACTTCCTGTTTTGAACATGTTGCAGTGACGTTCGTAGGGAGGGAAGGGGCCTGGAGAGGGATTGCTGGAAGGGGTGGAGTAGGATATTTATGTACCCGCTCTTCTCAGTTTCAAACATGCTGTGGCCGAGGCAGCAGTGTGCTTTTGCCTTGGAGGCGTATTTCTCTAACAGTCCCGGATTGATTAATCTGTGTGGTACTTTTCTTACAAATTTGTAGATGATAATACGGTTTACCATAATGGTCAAAAATTAATCGGAATACATGAAAGCTACGTTCCTCTTCTCGATTGTAAAAATATCAACAATTAAAAGGAGATTTCGTGATTTCTATCGATAACAATCCGACTTTCATGCATTATGCGAAGTATGTACAAGCCTAAAATGTTCGAATATAATGGTCATCAATATTCATGATATCTTATAAGTGCCTCATAGACATTTAAGACGATAGATAGAATATCGGCTGTAGTTAAATAGGACACTCACCTGTGGATGTGGGTACCATCATGGGAGTTCCACGGGGACGTTCGTATAATGAGTAAAACATGAAGCAGTTGAATGGCAACCTGTCAGAGTGGCTCAACACAGATATCAATATCGGATCACCTCTGAAAATAAAGACTAGACATTAATTTTGGAGTTCTCTCTCGGCTCTATTATAAATATCAGTTTAGTAAATTTTGTTTGTGCAATGAACATTTTGGAAGTTTGATAAAATTTGAAAAAGCATCGGAAATGAATCCTAATTCTGAAAATATTTGTTATCATTAATTATAGACAGCTAGCTGGTATACCCTATCTTCACACGGGGTGAATTGAAAAATTAAACAATACAGATTGTGAAGGATAACGAAGTTTTAATGAGTTGATTTTACAAGAATTGCAAATTAAACAGAACAAAAAAAAAGATTTTTGCATACCTCAGCTGAACGAAAGAACCATATT